>ML778247.1:355842-377444 GCA_009831015.1 Picea engelmannii | reverse complement strand
TCAACAACTTTAGGGGCTATATAACTCAAATTTGAACCAGGGTCAATTAAAACATACACTAGATGGTTGGAAATCATACCTTCTATTTCCACTACTGAAGCTTGGTGGTCGGCTTGGTTATTATCCAAGGCTGCATAAATTTGCGGCTCACTCCTGGCCACATCATTGATGGTAGTAGCTTCTTGGATGTTATAAATCCTCCAACTATTATGTTGTCAGTGTGGACAGTCTCTCAATAGATGTTCTTCCCCGCAACCCCAACATTTCAAAGGTTCTCTCTTTGGGTTATCAGTCTTCACTGATATGGGTCTAGAAGTTTTATTTCCACTCAAGGAGGGAAAATTCTGTTGGTGCATACTCTGGGCTGGGAAGCTCATTCTTGGGTTCTTCTTATAGTTATTAAATCCTGGGGATTTAATTCCCCTTTTCTAAAATCTTGAACTATTCTTTTGTTTCCATCCTTCGCGAGGTTATGCTCGATGCCCAAACTGTTCATGACAATAGGTTGCCTTTCGAATAGTGCTATCTAGAGTCTTTGGCTCATCAAATTCAATTCTATTCCGATAGTCCTTAGGTAGTCCATTGATGAAGCATTGCACCTTTGCCTTTTCCGCCTTGATATAGGGTACATACCTCAACAAATCGAGGAATTTGTTGACATATTCTTCTATAGTGAGTTGTCCCGGTTTGAGTTCATAAAACTCTTTAGTCTTTTCGTCGAAATATTTTTCCAACAGATACTTCTTTCGGAAGTATTTCTCAAACCATTCCCAAGACAGGTCCTCTTCGTGAACCCCTTTCACATTCTTAAGGTCTTCCCACCAAATGGAAGCCTTTCCGTTCAAGTTGAAGGTGGCCACTTGGGCCTTATGTTTTCTGAAAAGTCATGGACTCTGAAATACTTCTTTAGTCCAAGTAGCCAGGCCTTTGCTTCCTCTCCCTTCTTTATTTCACCGTCGAAGGAGGGTGGTTTGGCTTTTTTGAATTCCTCGAATTTACGACCTTTGGAAGACTTTTGCTTCTTCTGTTTCCTTTGGGGATAGGAACTGGTTCTGCTTCTAGAAGAGCCCTCTAAATCGCCAGCTTCCTTCTCAGAGGAATCATCCGACGCTTGTCCTTTACCTATGGGGAAGACCTTTTTCAAGGTGCTCCTCTCAGTGTGACCATTGATATGACCATGTTTCTGAGTTTCAGGTTCATGCTGCATTTGTCTTTGTGGATCGGATAAACTCTGAAGTAAAACTGCATTAATTTCTATTTGTTTTTCTTTTTCTTTCATCGTCCTTTCATTGTCGGCCTTACAGCTTTGTAATTCAACCATGAGGCTCCTCATAGTCTCGACTAGACCTGGAGGTGCTACCCTCCTTTCGTCGGACTCTTCGTCTCTATTGTGGAAGCCTTCTCCCACTTCATGGTGAGTCACCATAATTTGCGTTGATAATTTCCCATGGTTGATCTTTCGCTTGTGTGCAAAAGGAAAAACATTGGTTGTTAGTTGATATTTATATTCATTATAACCAGTACATAATTCATATTTTCACATGTACACACACAATAGGGATTTTTTTCATTCTCAACTTCGTCTTTTAATTAGGGAGGTTAAGACAGGGGGGTTACTCTTTTTAGGATTTTTCCAAACGGAGCTTCTGCGCAACCCGTTCATGAGCCCAAGCAGGCTAAGTGTTGTAACCATGCTTTGATACCAATTTGTCACATACCCACTCTGGCATAATAAATTTTTCATCGATTACTCGAGGATCAGAATCCCCGAGATACTTAAGAGGGCCTAGCGTCAGCTAGTTCCTCATATGTCCACCTCCATGTGATCGTGGGTCATGACTATGGGCCGAACCAGTATGGCGTCTTTTCACACTTCGTGACTCAGTGCTACCAGAACGTCAAGTCTTTCAACTCTGCAAACCCCGAAGCTCGAAACAGTGAAACACCAAACCCCGACAGGGCTAGCGAGTGGAAAGTTTCCCGCTTGTGGTCTTGTCCATGTGACCCTGCTCCGTGTCCACGTGCTTAAGCCATCCAAGCACTTATCAGCTTTTCGCAGTTCAGGGAATTGCGATGCATGACTTCTACCTTTCCCCATTCAAATCCCTAAAAGTTCTGAGGTCTCCAAAGTTTCTCTCCAAAGGGAGATCGACAGCCTTAAGCCTCCTCTAATCCAACGGTATGGATCCTTTTGGGGTCTCGGTACTCGGGAGTTCGAAATGTGATGACTCCAAAACTCCTTGTCATTCAAATCTTCGAATCCTATTATGGAAATTTCGTGTAAGAGATCAACAGCTCTTAAGAGGGTGGATCCAATGGTCCATGGGATTTTGAGACTTTTCTTGAAACTCTGACAGCTCACCACGTGTTTCCTCTGATGGACAGTCCAGATTCTTTCAGGACTTCTCCTCTCCACTACAGTGCGTATCGAGATTTCATGATTTGCGTGGGCAAGGTTTTCTGGCCCTCTGGTTTCCTAGATACCGAAACGTCGACCGACAACCACGTGTCCCTCCGATGGATGGCGGCAACCTTCAGCCAAGGTCAATGGTCGTGATCTTTTCAGGATGATCATCGGTCATGATCAAATCCCAACTTTCCTTAACCTCATTCACACCTCATGCCATTTCGGGGTTTCGGTGATCGAGATTTTGCGACTTCTGATGTCGAGAAGATGTCCTCTCAACCTTCGAACCTTCGAATGTGCGATACGTGTGATGAGGCTTTGATCCAACAGTCCTCCCATGACCTGGATCCAACGGTGATCCTTGCTCCTCGCGATTTCTCCACTCGCGACTTGGAGCAACCAACTCCTGGGCTCTCACCTTGCGAACCTCCGAGTTCACAAGATCCCTCGATCTCTGCCACCTGTCCTCCGCAGACGGATAGTTCTAATCTTCTCACGACTTCACCACTCACAAAGTTAAGAGATTTCCTCCTCTGACTCTCTATGCCCGAATCTTCGATAGAGAGGATCTCGCGACACACGTCCTC
Source organism: Picea engelmannii (assembly GCA_009831015.1). Taxonomy (NCBI): domain Eukaryota; kingdom Viridiplantae; phylum Streptophyta; class Pinopsida; order Pinales; family Pinaceae; genus Picea; species Picea engelmannii. Next base: position 374,450 of record ML778247.1, on the reverse strand, counting down.
CTTCCAAAAAAAAACTCAGATTCTTCTGCGACTTCACCACTCGCAAAGTCTAGATGCTCACCTCTGTGGGTCCCGATGCCCAAGTCTTTGAAGTGGATGATCTCGCGACATGCGTCCTTCCGCAGATGGATAGCTCCGATCCTTTCGCAAATTCATAGCTTCTGATGTCGAGTGTCCAGACCTTCGTCCTCAGGACCCCCGAACTCCCGAATGCTGAGATCCCGATACCAACTCCTTCGGGACTTTTCGCTTCTGCTGCTCATGAACGTTTAACCCTCGTGCATCTCTTATCATATATAATGGCTGACGGGTGTTCGAACTAAGGTTTGATGGCTCAAACCTGTCCCACACTGTGCACTCTCCCGCTACTCCCTGGACATGGAAAAATCAACAGTCTGGATACTCCCACGGACCTTGGGGATCTACGGTCCCGATTTCTTCCATACTAGTGAAGATAAAGAAAAAAAAAGGGTTAAGGCATTTAACACCCTCGTTTATTCCTCTAATCTAATGGTTGTGAATGACCGCAGATCTTCCGACGAGATCTCATCCATCAATCGATTCTTATCCACACGCTCCCATTTCTGGATTTCGTGGGTCGGGGTTTCGAGAGTCGCGAGTGCAAAAAAACTCACACCTAGATACTCCGGGTGCCGAAACGCCGAAATGTTGAGGTCTACAAGGACCATTCTCCCTCGTACAAGGTTTTGAGACTTAACCTCTAACATCCTTCTTCGGGTCCTCAGGTAATTTACACCAGGTTTTGAAGACCAGACTGGAAGGTCTTCTCTAAGGTAAGGGAGTGGTCTCAAAAGGATGCCTTCGGGATAAAATCTATCCAAGGCATCTGGTAGGATAGACACAGGAACAATCTCCCGGGAGAAGACTTGAAGTCTGACTTAGATCGGTAAGCATATAAATATCAATTCGTAAAACACAAGCCATACGTGGTCTTTCCATTATAAGCATGCAACCACCATTTTTGGTCAAAACACCACACAAACAGTCTTATGCTCAAACCATTCATAAATTGCAGAGACTATGAACATATATATCAACATATAAACTTCAATATACAGGATATAAAACACTTATCAGAAATAACACCAGGTGTTATTGCAACTACTGAGAGGGGTGCGTGTTTCCACTCAATCGTAGGCTCAGCGACTCCCAATGGATTTACCACTAGCCACCCCCGATCTGAGACCACGATGCTGCGAGACTATGTCTATGTTTGTCAGTGACCAAGAATGAAGGTTACTCTCCTTCTTCTCCGCTGTCACTCACTCTGTTTTTTTCCAGAGTTCTCTTTCTTCCTTCCCTCGCATCTGCCCCCTCATCCCACACTCTTCCTACCTTTTCTCCTTTTGGCAAGGTTGTGTGTGGCACGATCTTCCTCCCGGTAGTCAAGTCTGAGGACTCTACAGATGGGCAGTTCACCCCCATCCCTCATTACTCATGAGGATCCCTTTACCTACCAACCTGGCGAGTCATTTAATTCGGGGCCAGCAAGCCGCTCTTGGTTCTCCGGGCCAGTGAAGTCCAAATACGGTATTGGTTTCGACGGAAGTTAACGCCACCTTTCCAAGTTCCTTCCACCACCTTTCTTCAGCCATCGTGGTCTCTTTTTCAACACCTTCCCCTCTCAATAGTCCTACAATACATATATATATTTATATATTATTTACATTCATCAACCTTTTCCACAAGGTCCATTCACATCACACATTCACATTTTTGAGTTTGCCACAGTTCTTGGCCAGTATAGTTATTTTTACAGACTGGGGAAAATAGGGTGTTACATACAAGGTTTCTAACAATATGATGACTTTTTTCTACACTTTTGATTGTTTTAATGCTCAAAATTCTCCTAACAGCAGTCAAACTTCTAGATTTTAACAAAGCTAAAAATAATTGACATTTAGCAGCATAGGATTTTGGTTCAAAATATTCTTTAATGATTTTATAAGAGTGAAAAATAATAGTATGGTTAGGTGACTTACCTTCAAGTGATTCTAGACCAAGTTCATCAACCTGAATGCATTTAGGAGTTCTTCCCCGCACAGTGCTCAATATAGTTAGGGACGATGAACCCCTATTATGGCACTCTTGACCTCCCTCCTATGGAGATAACAATTTTTCACTTCTTTCTCCTTCAATCACTGGTAGATCAACTCTGGGAGGAGAGTGGACATTGGATTGACTAGTTTCTAGAACCTTTGACTGTCTAACAAGAGATTGCACCACATGAAATTTTTCACCACAATGTTGTACACCAGTTGCTTCTCTAATTTCATCCATTGTATAATCCGCTCCAAGCAAATCCTCCATCATTTGGTCATCCACAACAAGGTGTCTTGATAAGATATTGGATGGATTTCTCTCTAATGAACTCTTGTGCTTTGCCTCTAGTGATGGAGGAGAAATAATAGCGGCATATATTCCACTAGAAATTGGATTTCTGTCTTTTGAAAGGCTACGCTTCGGCATAGGTAACTTTGCCTTTTCTCTTTCTTCTTATGACTTTTCGATCAGTTTATCTTTTCTCAAGGACTTTCTTTCTCGAATCCTTTTGTTCCCCATGTTTAAAGAGAAAAATTGGCTTCCAAACACCTATTGAGCACTCAACACACCCTAAAAATCCTATGTCGAAATTTTACTTTTTCGGTACCACTTGATCTTTTGCACTGTCTAATTCGACTTCATTATAAAAAATGTTGCCTTTGCTTATCTTTTGTTTCTCATTTAAGTCTCCAAAATTTTTCTTGAACATGTGAAAACCCATAACTTAAAAGAATAACATTTAAATAAAGAATCAATAGCCAAAACATTTACCCGACGCGCTCAAAGATTCGACATCGGGAAGAATTAAAGATGAAGTAAAATCATTTGAAGAAACCTCAAGCGTCGAGAGTCGATATTCACTGGCATCGGAAGAAAGAAGCTTTCTTTCGCAACAAGCATCATACAAAGATATCGCCGATGACCGATCCCCTTCGGCATCTGTAAAAGGAGAGGAGATTAAATGTTAATGAAGGAGGAAATGATATCACCGATAGTTGATACCCAATGCACTTAGAAAAATCAGATAAGATCAAGTCGCGACAGACTTTCAGACCACGCTAAAATTTTCTCTGACTTCTGAAATATTCTGACATCGGGAGTTTTTTTAGGACGATAACCCAAAGGAGGCTACTCAATATGTTTATTCCTGAATGCCGATCCCCGATACCTTTTTGGCATCAGTAGTCCCAGGTTTAGCCTAGAGAGCACAACTTAAAAAAAGCCCCGAGCTCGACCATTACCCATGAGATACGTCACTGGTCCTCAATGCCACGTATTTTGAGCCAGTTGTGACATGTCAACACCATACGATAAAATTGATCGACGTCGGAGGTTTTTCGCTGAAAGATATCAATGAAAAACACAAAGTAACTCGAAGCATCACTAAGCATAAATTCAGGGTTAACTTGCATGAAAAAAGGCATGTATTAATGAAGAAAAAAAGGGGGCGTTGTGCAACAAATCCCAGGCTCAAAAATACGTTCTGAATCAGACAAGAAAATATGGACAAAGAACACAGGATATACATATGCAAAGAAAAGAAACAATGCATCCAATCACTACAATCAGAATACTTTCGTCGGGGTTTGAAGACTCTATATCAGATTTCCATCTAACTCAGATTACATACAAGAGACATTATATACACCTTTTGGTCGACCAACCCAGTTTACATTTAAGAACATGAAATTTTTCAAAAGAAAAAACTATCAAAATTTGGTGCCACGTCTGAGAGTACAAAATAGATTATTTCAATCATGTCGCTTCCATGCGTTGACAAGGTCTGCGCGGACTTTCTCCCCGGTTGCTTCGCGTTCCCTGGGATGCTTTCATTTTTTGTTCTTCTGACACCCTTTGTGCTTCACGCAGTTGCATGATCGTATCTTGCACTTCCTGGAATTGTCTCTTAAGACATGTCACGTTCCCTTCATGACCTTGTGATGCCGACACCTCAAGGGTATTTGTTGCCAATTTTCGTCATAATTCTCTATTTTCCTGGTAGATTTCAACAATGGTGAGGTGTGCCTGCTCCAGCTGTTGAGTCGTCTCTCAAACTTTATAACCCATGGCATATGTTCTCCTCGTTATTCTCTCACTTCCCCGACTTGTGTCTTCGACAAGCTCTACCCAGATAGCGCACGTAAGTATTTCCTCGATGGTCGTTCTTGCACACGACCCGCTCGAGATGTGGTTTTCCCCAACTTCCTTATTCTTCCTTGGCCTTCCCCTTCTCCGGGTATCTATTGTTGGGAAGACGTGGCTTCCAGCATCCTCCCTTCTGGCACAACCTCTTCCAGTTCGACCTACACATGGGGTGATACCATCATTTCCGCGCACAGGTAGGAACCACCCTTTGAAGCCTCGTGAATGCCCACTACAAGTAAGAACGAATCTCGGGTATTTTGAGGCTCAAGTCTGGCACTTCGGCTTCTTCGTGTGCCCTGTCTTACGTTTTGAGGGGTTCCCATGGTATGAAAATGTATTTGTCCTATGCGTGAGGAAATTGATGAAGGATCAAACAGGAAATTTTTTTGATCAGGTTGGGCTCACGAGACGAATTACCAATGGTGCATGAGCTCGGCTAGTGAGTAGAATACATGCAGAACATCCAGAATTTATAACAGAGTGAGCAGGGAATGGAAGTGTGCCAGGGAACACTGTATTCATGGAGATTGGATGTTTTGAAGAAAAATGAATATTCTTTGTGGCACATCCGCATGACGAGTATGTTTCAGGGCGTGTGATATACAATCAATAGGAGTTGCAGAGGGTGTGTAGTACAATCACCTCGATTTTTGAATTCCCTAGCCATCATGATGAGTCGATGATAGTTGATGCACTTGTTGATGCGAATTTTGTTTAAACCACTTGCCTCAACCTGGGGCACATAACGGCTTCCCTTATGACAAGATCCGACCCTTTTGGAACATATTCATACTTCCAACACATGTATGGCTCTGACATCCTTTCCCAACTCCAAGAGCCAACCAGCCACTAGTGTCACTTCAACTTTCATATTCTTCTGTACTTGACCTTTCATGTTGTGGCACGCAGATGTAACCTACCCTAACTAGAGAAAAAATGACAGCGCTAATAGAAGTGGGGGGCAAGCAGTTCAAAAGATTGCAGAGATCATGTAAGTATCAAACAAATAGGTTTAGCAAGCTTTATAGGTATGTTTCCGTTTGGATTCTTCACGTTTACACTTTATACATATGTTTTTACCAAGTTTTGTTCTATACGCAATATCTAAACGATTTTAATTTCAATTGCAGGAAGGACACCTCCGAGTGTAGATAAAGAATGGCTCGAGAGCCTCGTCGGGAAATTCAAGCAAATAAGTCAAGTGTGAAAGGAGCTGAGTCAAAATTAACAAAGGCAGTGAAGGAGATCAGACATCCCAAGTTTGGCATGCACGAAAAATCTATCAATTTTCACGAAAAATCAAATCGCACACCAAGCAAGATTCATCATGAGCCGAAGAGATAGCAAAGGTGGCAGACACAAGAGAGCCAGGTCATGTGTGATGGTTTATGGAACAACTGATCAGAGATCGGGCTGTGCTATAACAATTAAGTACTAGTCTAGTTAAGTATCAGGTACATGAGGTAGAGATCAAAGAAATTTACGAGGACCATATGGAACAACACAGATTTCCATATGCCCACACCTATGAGGAGTTTTTCATCAATTGGTCAGAATACGAGAAGAATCGCCCGTTTAAACTGATACCTTGAGATAAATCCTAGACAAACTGATATGAGAATGCCACGTGGCAAATTTGGTTTTAGTTATTTGCACTTAGCCATTATTTTCCATTGAATTTTATGTTATACATAAGAGCATTGACCAAGTAGTAGAGGGTCGATGGTTGTTGCAAGAAACTCTCTTTTTTGGTTTGTTAAGAATTATTTTGGAGCTACCTTTAATTGAGAAGTTCTTCTGGACTAGAGACAAGTTATTTTCATCAAATGCGTGTATGATTGGATGTGGAGAATAACTATTTCTTATTTTGTCTCATGAATAGATGCAGTAATGAGTAAGAGCTATTAAATCTATTGATAAGTAATATGATGCAATGTTTTTACAGTTCTTTCTTTAATGATGAAAATGAATCGTCATGTTATTATGTGATGGATGATTAGAGTTAAGTGAATTATTTTACTTTCCATTATTTATCGCATATGTGTTTTCTTTCTAATGCTTTGTATCACAATCAGTAATTGGATACTCACATGGTTAATGTATTAATACTAGGCCTATGGTATAGAATTGTTGTCTACATGCTTGAGTAGCAAGTTATCTCAAGCTCAGACTCTTCTCCAGTAGTTAAAATTATTCATGTTTTATTACCTAGTTGGTTTATACTGGATCCCAACTTATATTAGTCCCACCTAAAAGAAAATACAAAAAAGAGAAAGTCCAAACCGAAGGAGAGGCCTTCATAAGAAAACATAAATCCCATCGATTAATTGGCCGGATCGCAAGATCTGGAGAACCATTCCACTATTAAACGTTGGAGAGTCTAATTGTGCCTCGGTGGCAGGTTTGGTTCCTAATTTTTAATTAAATGGATCTTGGACCCATCAACATAATTGGCGCTAGAAGGAGGGCCTGAAGAATGAATGGTTGAATACATATTCCATATAATATTTTAGACAGCTTGTAGATTCAAAACATCCCACATGCATGGCTAGTCATTCTCAAGACAACCCACACACACTGAGTACTTCTGAAATGAGTGACTCACCCCAGCCCGAGGAAGAAGGATTGTTCCCTGATATACCTTATGCTCTTCCTCGCAAAGAATTAAATCTATTTAGAATAATCACAAGAACATACGTCTGATAGATCAGTGCATTGTCCTTATCTATGATACTTCCTTGAAGACAAAAAATAAGCAGACCAGTGGTTGACACCCCCAACCAGGTTTTTGTGCACATAGTAGAAGACCTAATAGATTTTGGGATCACCAAAATCAAACACCCTCTAAATATGATCCCTGAAACACTAGTTGGTGACGTCTCTAAGCTAGATGATTTTTTGGCAGAGGAAGAATTTAACTCGAGATTTGAATATATGGAGGAAAACAACAATGACCATGATGAAGAAGGAGGAAACCCACCTCAGAAAAACCAACCTTGGTTGGCCAGAGATGCTTTGGCCATCCTAGGACAAGTACATAATCTTCCCCGACATCCAGAGAAGTTACTCCCTAAGTTCGACCCCGAGACCTCAGGATTTCCTAAAGATCATATGAAGAAATTCATACTAGTGATCAGACTTATGAATGTCCAACATGAATATGTAGTATGCAGGCTATTCCCCTATACGTTTGAGAATTCAACTTCCACATGGTATTTTAATCTTCCTGTAGGATCTATAACTAGCTGGATGAAGTTCCAGAAGGATTTTTTAGATAAATTTGTAGAAGAGATTACTACAGGAGCTCTGATGGCTAAATTGTTCGCTTCCACCATAATTTCGAAGGAAAGGGTCAAAGACTTTAATCAAATATTCACTACCATCCTAAACAAAATCCAGCCTAAAGCTAAACCTACTTAGGAGTTGCAAATCGAAGTATACACTAATTCCCTCCCAGCTTTTATTTCCATGTTTATGAAGAGAGATGCTAAACGAACCCTAGATGAGAATTTTGAAGAAGCCAAAATGATTGAATTCCAAATGAAAGGATGCAAAGAGAGTCAGGTCTCCTTAGTCAATAAATAATCTTAACCCCCTTCCTGGAAAGGGCTATTGCTCACTAGACCCCTAGGGAAACAAGCAAAACAAGCTTCTAAAAAGGGAAGTGGGGACATAGAGGACCTACAACGCATATTTAATAAGTTATCCAATGAAACCATAGACATGAAAAGAAGCATCAGGGATGGAAACCAAGGCCAAAGGCCCTATAAGACCTTATTTAAAAGAAACTCATCATTCAAAGCAATTGAACATCCCCTAGCTAACTTAAATATCGATCTGGGAAATGTAGCATCTGATTCTTTCTATACTTACCACCAAGAAAACCACTCCGAAAGAGACTGCCCTCAATGGGTTCATGCCATGAATTTGATGGCCAGTCGGTTTCTAGACAAAGTCTCCCTAACCAAACAACCAAGAAGTTTAGTTATGAATGTTGTTTATCAGGAAGAGATTGATCCACCAGAAGATACACCCATGTTGATATGGTATCCTGACTTAATCATGCTTTCCGATGACTTATTTGAGTTTAAAGAACCACCCACAGAGGTCTCGGTTGTGCAAACACGAAGTAAAGGTCCATTTGTCTCAAACGATATTGCTACTACCCAAAATTCAGGGGGAAAGACATCCCTCGATAACCTTTTTCTCCTCGTAAGAACCCTATAAGCATCCATACCTGAGAGTCACCCAAATTGGATTACAATGTGGTTGAAGATTTGAAGAAGTTAAAGGCTAATATATCATTTATGGACATATGTAGGATCCCTCAGCAAAAACAATTTATGCTACAAGCTTTGAAATCAGTAGAAAACCCTATGATAAACAATGATCAGGAAATAAATCTGAATCCCACAGATCTGGTGAATAAACCAACTATAAACACTTGCTCGTAAGATAAGAAGGGAAAAACTTTTGTCCCACCATTTCTTTTAACATTTGAATTTTTCAACAGAAACCTCCACAATGTTTTGGTCAATTCAGGAGCATCTTCCAATGTTATGCCCTTATCTATTTGCAAAAAATTAAATGTTGTTCCTCTCAAAAGTGACAAACATGTAATACAACTAGACAAAACCTAGGTGAAAGTTATGGGACAGCACAAAGATGTAATGACAAGGATAGAGACACATCCTAAACTCGTGCAAGTGATTGACATCATTGTAGTAGATATCCCATAAGCTTATGGGTTACTACTAAGCCGAGATTGGTCTGAGAAATTAAACGGATACTTTAGTATAGACCGGGCACACCTTTGGCTGTCGTTAAATGGATACAAAAATGTGATCAGAAATGATAGGGAAAGGTATCTGAAACACACTTTATGTGACCTAAAAACCCTAAATCAACCCTCATCGAAAGATTTTCCCGTGCTAGGCAATTATTCTTGCGATTCCTACTTCGAGAACTTCTCCCCTATTTCATCTAATGTCCCTTTCACTTAGAACTCCGAAATTATTTTTTAGAAGAAGTTGCCGACAACGGCAGAAGAAACCCTCTTCTACCAAGAACCTGCAGTAGAAATCACAGAACTAGTAGGAGGAAAAGAGGAAAGTAATAGGGAAGGAGAAGTCGACGCATGTTGCCCACAATTTTGGACCCTATATTTTGATGGATCTAAATTGAAAGAAGGTTCAGGGGCAGAGTGTATTCTCATTGATCCTAAAGGTAAACGGCATTTCCTATCTTGTAGACTAGAATTCGAATGCACAAATAACACTACCGAGTATAATATTTGGTACAAGGGCTAAAGAAATCCATAGACCTAAACGTCCAAGAATTGAAGGTTTTCGGAGATTCTGAAATCATTGTTAGATAGATAAGGAATACTATACATTGAAATTATCCACACCTGAATAACTACCAATAGGAAGTGCATAGGATAATAGAGCATTTTGAAGCTTTCAACATCACAGCGGTTCCTAGGATGAAGAACATTCATGATGACTCTCTGGCCACCATTGCTTCAAGGTTGTCACCTCTAGAATATTATGAAGCCTCTTGGTTCACTGTAGAATTTCTCTATGAATCCTCGATACCCAATAATATTTCTAGTTGGAAGGTTTTTGAGGGAGATGAACAGATCATAAACTTTCTAACTAATCAAGATAATTTTAAAGATTTGGCCATTGACAATGAAATATTTTAGGAATGGTCAACAGAAACCGACCTTCATATAAATCAGTCGACCGACAAATATAATCCTCACACGATACCGAAGGGGATAGACCACTTAGAAAACCTTTTTGATCTAAAGGAATGATTTAAGGGGCCCAAAAACGCTAAGACCAGTAGCTTTTGTCCCATGCATGAAACTATAAATCTCGGAACCCCGGAAAACCTAAAAAATGTAAACCTCGGCAAAATCATATCTAAAGAAGAAAGGAAGGCCTATCTCAAACTCTTCAGACAGTATCAATATGTCTTTTCATGGTCCTACCAAGATATGAAAACTTATTATACCTGTATCATTCAACACACTATCCCGTTAAAACCTGAAGTAAAACCCTTCCAACAGAAGCTCTGAAAGTATCATCCTTCCCTGGAACCTCAAGTATCATCCTTCCCTGGAACCTCTCATGTGTCAGGAGTTGAAGAAACTATTAGATGCCAAAATTATATTCCAGGTTATACATTCTACATGGGTAGCTAATTTAGTTCCTGTAAGAAAAACGTCTGGGGAGATTTTCTTATGTGTAGATTTCAGAAACCTCAACAGAGCTTCAGAAAAGGAAAAATACCCGGTCCCACCAATGGAGAAACTCTTACAGACCATGTCTAGCTATGATATTTTATCCCTGTTGGATGGTTTCTCAGGTTACAACCAAGTTCTGGTCTCAGAGGAAGACCGCTTAAAAACTACCTTCCGAACCAAGTGGGGAACTTTTTCTTATAAATGCATGCCCTTTGGGTTAATTAATGCAAGAGTGACCTTCCAGAGGGCCATGGACGTAGCATTTTAGGGAATAATAAACAAGTGTGTAGTAGTTTACTTAGACAACGTGACTATGTATTCAAGGAACAAAGAAGATCACATCTAACACTTAACCCAAATTTTCGAAAGGTGTAGGAAATATGGTATATCCTTAAACCCTACAAAAAATATTTTCGGTGTTGAGGAAGATAAGCTTCTAGGCCAAATTATATCTCATGCGGGCATTTTCGTAGACCCAAAAAGTATTAAGTCTATAGCTCAACTTCCATTTACTCGCAACAAGAAAGCTATGCAGTCATTTTTGGGGAAAATCAATTTCGTGAGAAAATTCACTCTCGATTTCACGGAAACCATCAAACCCTTACAAAAGATGATTCGTAAAGATTTTGAATTTAAGTGGGATGATGAACGAAAGAATTCCTTCAGCGATATTAAGAACACTATATCCCAAGTCCTCGTGTTGCGGACTCCCAATTTCAACAAATATTTCTTCCTCTACACTTTCTCCTCCGATCAATCGTTAGTTGCGGTTTTGACTCAGAAAGATGATGACAACAACGAGACTACGGTGTATTTCATGAGAACTAACCGCCAAGGAGAAAAAATGAATTATCCTAATATAGATAAATAGGATTATGCATTCTATAAAGAAATAAATCATTTCAGATCTTACATCCAAAAGAACCATACCAAAGTAATTGTGCCTCACCCTGTAGTCCGATCCCTATTTACTCAACAGGAGATGGGGGAAAGAAGAGTAAATTGGATGGAAGTAGCTCAAGAATTTGATCTAGATATAAAACCTGCTAAACTAGTTAAAGGACAAGGGTTATGCAAACTGGTAGTTGAAGCTCAAGACCAAATAAATGAAGACCCCAGATGGGAGAATGAAATGGAATTATGGTGTGGTGAAGCTTCATACCTTTCCCCAGGACAAGAGTATTGGTACGAGAAACTAACTTATCTCCTACACCATGGGACTTTCCCAAAATACCTAAACCTTAGGGAGAGGAGATATCTCAGGTTAAAATCTACACAATATCGCCTCATAAATTCGGTACTCTTCCGAGTTAATTATGATGGGGTACTTTTGAGATGCCTTGAACGTGGAGATGTAGATAAAGTTCTGAAGGAGCTCGATGATGGTCCTGCAGGAGACACTACCGCTCATAAGATACTGAGAGTTGGCTATTATTGTCCCACTTTGTTCAAATATGCTCACATATACACTAGAAACTATAAATTTTTTCAAATAAGCGTTGAGAGAGAAAAAAGAGCGGCAGTCCCACTCCAACCGGTGACCGTTTCTAGGTCATTCGAGCAATGGGGGTTAGATATCATAGGAGAAATTACACCAATCTCTTCAAAACAACACAAGTACATACTTACTACCACCAATTACTTCATGAAATGGGTAGAGGCCATCCCTTTGACTCATGTAAACGAGAAGGTGGTAATCCAATTCATAGAGCAACAACTAATCACGAGGTTTAGTGTCCCTTCTGTTCTTGTTTTTCATAATGCAGCTTACTTTTATTCCACCTTATTAACAAATTTTTCCCTAGATAAAGGAATCATAATTAGATACTCTCCAAATTATTATCCACAAGGAAACAGAGTGGCAGAATCAACTAATAAGAACCTAGTGAGAATATTGAAGAAAACGGTTGCAGATAACCAGAGGAATTGGCATAATCTACTCCATAATGCTTTATGGGAAGATAGAGTTACACCTAAGGAAGCTATATGAAATTCCCCATACTTTCTAGTATACAGACATGAATACATTCTCCCAAACAAACTATATCTCCCATCTCTTCAACTTGAACAAGATTCCAGAGGATAGCCTTCATCAGTCATACAACAAAGAATTGACAATCTGCTCATGCTGGAAGAAGAAAGGGAAAAAGATAAATCAAAATTCATATCCCACCAGCAGATCATTAAAATATGGTTTGACAAGCATAAGGCTAAAGAGAAGAATTGTGAAGTAGCAGACTTAGTCCTAAAATGGGACAGACCAAATGAGCCGAAAGGTAAACATTCTAAGTTTCAGAATCTATGGCTCGGACCTTTTCAAGTGGCTGAGAATATTGGGGAAAACACTTATTGGTTACAAAATCTTAGGGGAGAATATGACGCCCTCCCAGTAAATGGCCAAGCCCTAAAACTATATCAAATGAGTGCACAGTAGGGGAGGGTATGTAGATTCTCCGTCGGGGCTATGGATGCTCGCTAGCAATGGAGCAACGGCTGTGACGTCGGGGTGACTTTGTCGGGGCTATGGATGCTCGCTGGAAGTGGAGAAACACCATAGAAAATGAATGAATATAACAAAGGGCCTAGTGCCTGTGAATGCTTCGCTAGACTCTTGTCAAAAGGGGCATGAGCCAGGGTCATAGGAAAAGAAGCTAGATTTAAGGTTGAAAACCCCACAGGTAGACTTGGAGGCATCAACCAGAGAAATTCAAATGTAAGGGTAAAAGAGGCTTTGACGCAATACCAGTTAAGCTCTCCACCAGCTTTTGCATCAGCCGAGCCCGAAGGAGGAAGAAAGATTCTGCTTTTGCCTAGTAATTTTCCATTTGTTGAGCACTCAACACAACCTAAAAATCCTATGTCGAAATTTTGTTTTTTGGGTACCACTTGATCTTTTGCACTATCTAATTCGACTTCATTATAAAAAATGGTGCCTTTCCTTATCTTTTGTTTCTCATTTAAGTATCTCAAAGTTTTATTGAACATGTGAAAACCCATAACTTAAAAGAATAACATTTAAATAAATAATCGACAACTAAAACATGTATCCAGTGTGCTCAAAGATTCGGCATCGGGAAGAATTAAAGATGAAGGAAAATCATTCAAAGAAACCTCAGTCGTCGAGCGTCAATATTCACCGACATCAACAGAAAGAAGTTTTCTTTCATGACGAGCATCATACAAAGATATCACCGATGACCGATCCCCTTCGGCATCAGTAAAAGGCAAGGAGAGTAAATGTTAACGAAGGAGGCAATGATATCGCCAATAGCTTATAGCCGACGTGCTTAGCAAAATCGGAGAAGATCAAGTCACGACAGAATTTTGGGCCACGCTAAAATTTTCTCCGACTTCCGAAATATTCTGCCATCAGGAGTTTTTTTAGGACACTAACCTAAAGGAGGCTATGCGATAGGTTTATTCCTGAACGTCGATCCCCGACACATTTTTGGCATCGGTAGTTCCAAGTTTATCTTAGAGAACACAAATTAAACAAAGCCTTGATCTCGACCATTACCCACGAGCTAAGTCATTGGTCCTCAGTGCCATGTATCCTGAGCCAGTTGTGACACGTTTTTCGCTGAAAGATATCAATGAAAAACACAAAGTAACTTGGAGAATCACTGAGCATAAATTTGGGGTTAACTTGCATGAAAAAGGGCTTGTCTGAATGATGCAAAAAAGGGGGTGATGCGCAACGAATCCCAGGCTCAAAAATACATTCTGAATCAGACAAGAAAATATGGACAAAGAACACATGAGATACATACACAAAAAAAATAAACGATGCATCCAATCACTACAATTAGAATCCTTTCGTGAGGGTTTGAAGACTCTATATTAGATTTCCATCTAACTGAGATTACATAAAAGAGACATTGTCTACACCTTTTGGCCCACTAACTTGGTTTACATTTAAGAACATAAAAAATTTCAAAAGAAAACGCTATAAAAATTTGGTGCCTCATCTAAGAGTACAAAATAGTCTGTCAATCATGCCTCTTTCGTGCATTAACAAGGTTCGCACAGAATTTCTCCCCGTATGCTTCACATTCCCTAGGATTCTTTCATTTTTTGTTATTCCAATACCCTTTGCACTTCATGCAACTGAACGATCATATCTTGTGCTTCCCGGAGTTGTCTCATAAGCCATGTCACGTTCCCTTCATGACCTTGTGATGCAAACACCTCAAGGGTCTTTGCCACCAATTGTCATCTTAATTCTCTATTTTCCTGGTAGAGTTCAGCAATGGCGAGGTGTGCTTGCTCCAGCTACTGAGTCAGCTCTCAAACTTTAGAACTCAAGGCATTTGTTCTCCTCATTATTCTCTCGCTTCCCCAACTTGCGTATTCGACAGGATCTAGCTGGATAGTGCGCATAAGTATTTCCTCGGTGGCTGATCTTGCACACGACATGCTCGGGATGTGGTTTTCCCCAGCTTCCTTATTCTCCCTTGGACCTCCCCTTCAATAGGGTATTTGTTGTTGGGAAGATGTGGCTTCCATCATCCTCCCTTCCGACACAACCTCTTCCACTTCGGCCTCTGCATGGGGCGATACCATTGTTTCCACGTTTAGGTAGGAACCTCCCTTTGAAGCCTCAGGAATGTTCGTTGCAAGTAAGAATGAATCCCAGGTGCTTTGAGGCTTAAGCCTGGCACTTCGTCTGCTTCGCGTGCCCTGTCTTGTGTTTTGATGGGTTCCCATGGTTTGACAATGTATTTGTACTATGCATGAGGAACTTGACGAAGGCTCAAAGCAGAAATTTTTTTGATCAAATTGGGCTCACAGGATGAATTACCAATTGTGCATGAGCTCGGCTGGTGAGTAGAATACATGCAGAACATCTAGAATTTATAATAGAGCAGGCAGGGAGTGGAAGCATGCCAGGGAACACTGGATTCATCACAATTCGATGTTTTGAAGAAAATTGAAGATTCTATATGGCACATCCGTGCGATGAGTATGTTTCGGGGCATGTGAGATACAACTGATAAGAGTTGCAGAGGGTGTGTAGTATGATCACCTCGATTTTTCAATTCCCCATTCGTCATGATGAGCCAATGATAGTTGATGCACCTATTGATGCAACTTTTGTTTAAATAAATTGCCTCAACCTAGGGTGCCTAACGACTTCCCTTATGACAGGATACGACCCTTTTGGAACATATTCGTAATTTTGGCACATGTTTGGCTCTGACATCCTTTCTCGACTCCAAGGGCCAACTGGCCACTAGTGTGACTTCAACTTTCATATTCTTCTATACCTGACCTTTAATGTTGTGGCACATGGATGTAACCTACCCTAACTAGAGAAAAAATGATGGCAGTAACAGAAGCAGAGGGCAAGCCGTTCGAAATATTGCAAAGATCACATAAGTATCAAACAACCAAGTTTAGCAAGATCTAGAGGTATGTACCAGTATGGATTCTTCACGTTTACACTTTATACACATGTTTTTACTGAGTATTGTTCTATACGCAATCTCTAAATGATTTTAATTTCATTTGCAGGAAGGACACCTCTGAGTGTTGACCAAGAATGGATCGGGATCCTCATCGAGAGATTCAAGAAAATAAGTCAAGTGCGAAAGGAATTGAGTCAAAATTAACAAAGGTGGTGAAGGATATCGGATATCCTAAGCTTGGCATGCACGGCGACTCCGTCAATTTGCGCAGAAAATAAAATCGCACACCGAGAAATATTCATCATGATCCGAAGAGATAGAAAATATGGCAGACGCAAGAGAGCCATGTCAGGTGCGATGGTTTATGGAACAATTGATCAGAGCTCGAGCTGTGCTACAATATTTAAGTACCAGTCTAGTTAAGTATCGAAAACGTGCAGTAGAGATCAGAAAATTTTATGCGGCCCCGATGGAACAACACATATTTCCATACACCCACACCTATGAGGAGTTTTTCATAAATTGGTCAGAATACGAGAAGAATCACCCGTTTAAAGTGATACCTTGAGATAACTCCTAGACAAACTGATAGGAGAACGCCACGTGGCAATTTTTTTTTTACTTATCTGCACTTAGCCGTTATTTTTAGTTGAATTTTATGTTATAAATAAGAGCATCGACCAAGTAGTAGAGGGTCGATGGTTGTTGCAAGAAACTCTCTTTTCTAGTTTGTTAAGAATTATTTTGGAGCTACCTTTAATTGAGAAGTCCTTCTGGACCAGAGACAAGTTATTTTCATCAAATACATGTATGGTTGGATGTGGAGAATAATATTTCGTATTTTGTCTCGTGAATGGATGCAGTAACAAGTAAGAGCTATTAAATCTATTGATAAGTTATATGATGCAATGTTTTTACAGTTCTTTCTTTAATGATGAAAATGAATGTTGTGTTATTATACGATGGATGATTAGAGTTAAGTGAATTATTTTAATTTCTATTATTTATCACATATGTGTTTTCTTTATAATGATTTGTATCTCAGTCAGTAATTGGATGTGCACATGGTTAACGTATTAATACTAGGCCTGTGGTATAGAATTTTTGTCTCCATGCTTGAGTAGCAGGTTATCCCAAGCTCAGCCTCTTCTCGAGTAGTTAAACTTATTCATGTTTTGTTACCTAGTTGGTTTATACCGGATCCCACCTTATATCGGTCCCACCTAAAAGAAAATACAAAAAAGAGAAAGTCCAAACCGAAGGAGAGGCCTTCACAAGAAAACATAAATCCCATCGATTAATTGGCCGAATCGCAAGATCTAGAGAACCATTCCACTATTAAACGTTGGAGAGTCTAATTGGGCCTCGGTGGTGGGTTTGGTTCCTATTGTTGAATTAAAGGGATCTAAGACCCATCAACAACACCCCACCACATATTTGTATTTGTGTTATGTAATAAGGCACAACCAAGTGGAGAAATTTGTCTTCGTATTACAAAGGAAGACACAACTAATAATTTCAATTCCACTTGGAAAAAAAATTCTTCCAATTCCAAGAAGACACAAGAACAATTTCAATTGCACTTGGAAAAAAATTTCTTCCAATTCCAAGAATACACAAGAATATACAAACAATAATTACAATTTCACTTGGACAAATTTGTCTTCCAATTCCAAGAATACACAAGAAGATACAAACAACAATTCCAATTGCACTTGGAAAAAATTATCTTCCAATTCTAAGAAAACACAAGAAGATACAAAGAAAAATTCCAATTCCACTTGGATTTGTCTTCAAAAGTTTCCTACAATGGTCTAGCAATAGCACAAAACTCTCTATGAATCAAACAAGAAGACTAAAATAAGAAAAACTTGTCTGTGTGCTCTATTTTTGTGTGAATATTCCATGGATCATTTTTCAGCCTTGAGATAGATGAGGAAGTGGAGTGCGCTTCGAACCAAAATATGTCAAGCAAGAATGCGTGCATGTTCCTAGAATGCATGCACACTAAAGCGCATGCACGTTCTAGGAACACGTGCGCATTCCTACTAAGCATAAACAACCAACTGCTACAACTCAATAAATTCACAAGAGCATGTGTGCACTCTTAATGCAACAGATATAGCATTTATTATAGGCCAAACATCTTTATGAATACATATGTATAGGGATATGGAGACAACTAATTCCTAAGGGGTTAGAATTGAAAGTGTTTTCAAGAATAGAGAAATGGTTAGAGAACCAAGATGTGGGAGATGTGGGTGCAAGGGTTGTACAAAATGTATATGCATAGTTCACTCAAGACTCAAGTGTAGAGGGGGTTAAGGGTTGAGTTTAAGTTATGCCTAGGATTAGATGGAGCTAGGGGGTCTAAGTCATGGTCTATGTCAAGCTCTAGGTCATCGTCTAAATCTAGCTCTAGCTCTATGTCATGGTCTAGTTCAAGCTCTATGTCATCGTCTAAATCTAGCTCTAGATATATTTCATGGTCTAGGTCATGGCCTAGGTCTATTTCATGGTCTACGTCATGGTCATGGTATAGATCTAGGTCATGCTCTAGGTATTTCCATGTATAGGTCTTGATATTTATAGGTTTAGGTATAGGCATTGGCATGTCTATTCCAAGGCCATTTCTTTCCTTGCGATGTAGGGAGGGTAGCTACAGAGAGAGGAAGAAAGAGAGTTTGAGAGGGGGAGAGGGGAAGAAAAAGAGAGTGGGGGTAAAGAGTGAGAGAGTG
>ML778247.1:319465-352193 GCA_009831015.1 Picea engelmannii | reverse complement strand
GAGGGAGTGGGTGTGAGAGTCTGATGCATGTCAAGGTAAGGTCTAGGTCTAGTTCTTTCCATGCCTTGTGAGTCTAACTCTTGCCATGTCTAGGTATTACCATGTATAGGAGTGTGAGGGAGACAAACTAGGGGGGCAGAGAGAGAGATACTGAGAGGGAGATATAGAGGGAGGGTAGATGTAGAAGAGGGAAAAGAGAGATAGAGAAGGAAATGATTTATAAGAGTGCGTACACATTCCTAGGGTGTGTGCGCGCTCCTAGAATGCTTTCGTGCTCTTAAGAATGTACATGTGTTCTTTTGAATTCAATTTTTTTGGGCGGGATTGACAAGGTGTATGTTGACTTGGTTGGCTTGAATTTATGTTTGGGATGACAAACCTAGTGGTATGGTATTCAAATTGATAAAATCCTCCATTTTTTTGAATACCCCTCTATATATTTGTCTTTGATGTTATTTTTCTATAGGCTAAACAATTCAGTTGTTGAAAAAACTATAGACATAGATCGAGTTGGCTATGCAGATTTCAAATATATAATTATTTTAAAAAATTAATATTGGTTACTATTTTTAATCTATTTTTGTCTTCACATATATCAAAATCCTAGAATGCATACCTCTCTTATTTCAGCTATAACCTTTTCTAGACTTAACCATTTCTCAAATGAGTTCTATATGGCACTAAAGGAGACCGATACCTATGATCTAAATAAAAACAAATTGTTTTGATCATGTTAATATCATCTTAGTCTGACGTTGTAATTTCAGGAATATGCATACTTTGATAATTTCCAAAAAATAAAATAATTAATATTAAAAATTTCCAAAAAATACACAACACAAGAAAAATGGGTTCTCTACAAGTATACAAGTTTTTGGAATGAAATCCCATCGTTAAGATACTCAACACACGCACAAACAAAACATATACCTTATATTTTGTTGGAAAAACAAGATACCACTATTAGAAAAAATCAAATTTGACCTAGTTCTTCACAAATTCTATGAATAAAAGTTGTATATTCGGAAATCTAATTCAATTTCCTACATTTCATATTTTTACACTGTATTCAAATTCATTGTAAAAGTACCTTTAATAATCCCTCCAATTTAAAATATTTATGTTTTTCTAGGTTTGCATTGTCACTAACGCGCCATGAGAGACCATCATTAGCTTGAAATCACCCATATTCCCTCTCTTTAATATGGACTAACTAAAAGTGACATATATGGTTTCATATGAAAATTCAAAATGGTTATAATTATATATCAATACAGGGTGAGTGCAAGAACTTGGTGGCCGAAAAAGTGGCAAGGGCATGATTAAGAACGCACACTTGCAGGAACACGTGAGAATTCTTAGCAACATGCATGCATTCCTATACCTATATGTTTGGATATGGCTGAACCTCCATGTAGATTTCCATGTAGGTTTAGTGGCCAAACCATGTATGTGATCTTAATACCACACAGGCACTCTTACTAATAAAAATGTATTAAGGGCCCGAGCATGATTTGTACCCATTGTGCACAAATCGTGCTCGTGCTTCTCTCTGTGGGAAAATATAGTGGAGCTAGAGAAGAGGAAGAAAGGGAGGAGGGGGGCACTATGTCTAGGTATGTTACATTTTTCTTAATTTTAATCCAATTTAGTCATTCCAATTTAGTATTTTGCTCCCAATAATCTAAATTTAAAAAACAAAATGTAATTTTGTATTTTAAATAAAAAAGGAACCTAATTTACATGCCATGGATTTTAAATTGCAGCATATATAATACAATGGAACCCCAAGACAAATTAAATCACTCACAAGAAAACTAAGAAGATCAAAACCCCAACCCACCACCACCACACAATGTAAACACTGAAATTTATGAGGGTTTGGTTATATTACAAACCCTTGAGGAACAATTAAAAGAGACTAGAGAGCCTAGCAGAGTCTCCTTGGCCACTTCTTTGGACATCATTGTCTAGTCCATTGCAAGTGCCCAAGGGAAATTGACCTCTATTTCTTATTACAGGGCACGAATGTATGAGTACTATAGCACTGATTTGGACAGAAACCAAGTCAAAGAACTAGGCATTTCAAAACAACAAATATTGTTTATTTTTATGGATCCTAGAAATGGACAAGAACTACCATTGACTAGGAAACGTATCTCCATTGATTGTTGCATCCATCCCTAGATTATTCAAAATTAGATCAATAGGTGGTACATGGTTTTTGATAAACCTCCCTGCAATAATAGGGAGATGCCCTTATATTTTTTGAGAAAATTATGGGTTGAGTTTATTCTGGGTAAGCATGTCAACTACTTTGACATTGGTGACTTCCATGTGGTGGGTCTAGGGTATGCACATGACTGAGAGCATGTCAGGCACGACCTTGAGTTAGGTCCCCGTCCCCCCAAGCAAAGACCCGACCCCCCTACCCATTATACTCCTATTGTAGAGAACTTGCAAAAAGTACAATTAGTCATATCCTCATTGACTCGTATCCTAGTGCAACATAATAGCTTTGTTGCACTATATCGACATGAGGTGCCTTCTAGTGACATTGATAGAGGAGTTGGAGCGTCAACATGCACATGAGAGTACAATGAGGAGAGGGAACATGAACATAGAAACTGTCCATGTGAACCTCACAAATGCTCGAGGTACGGGCAAACATTCTATGGGCCTATAGATTCGAGTGGACAACATAGCGTCATGGAGGTTAGTATCTTAACACTCTCTAGGTTCTTCATCGTTATATATTTATTTTTAATTTTGTGTATTTATATAGATATTTGATTGTATGTTGTTTTGTATTTGTTTCGTCCCAACAGCGGACCCTCTACACAGATGGATGCATCAATGCCTAGCCCCACCACTGATGCAGAAGTAGAGGAATCATGTTAATTGGGTGCACCATACACACATGTGTGTATAACATTTGATATATTCAACATAGTCATTTCTTTATTTTATTACATCCTCAAATTTTTTATATGTTCTCTTGTTTCTACAGGATTTGGCACCAGGCGATGCCGAGGATTGTCCATATGGGATGGAAAAGTCACCAACATCACATGTATCATGTGTAAAGTTAAATATCGTATAATTCTAAAATTGTTTGTTTTTATGTTTTTGAATTTTACTATTTGGTTCCAATAGTTCAATTTTATTCATATGTATGTACGTCGTCGATATATTTTCTAGGTATAGTAGTATTGCACCCCCTGGGCACCTAAGCGTTTCTTCTGGGTTGAATTTCTTCGGGCCTAGGGTGTTGGAATCACTTGTACAGCCTGTGAGGGTCCATCATAGTCCACCTATATACCACCCACCCCCACCATCACTTTTGGCCCCATCGACAGAGACTGTCACGACAGAGGTTGTCTCGGAGTAGGTTGCACAACCTAGTGCTCCATCTTCCATTGAATCTCCATCAATGCTTGAGATATTCACGGTGAGATAATGCATTGATGATAATTTTGTATGTTTCAAGAATATTTTTTTACTCATATTTGTTTAATTTTCTTGACTTGATCCTTGTAACTGATGCAGGGTGGCATTGTGGAGGGATTGGGGTCGCGGAGGAGGGTAACACCCTTGCGATTGATAGTTTCATATGTGGTGAGTTGTCTTAGGTTAAATTAAAAAGTATCAATTTGTATGTCTATTAATTCATTGATGAAAATAACCTATAACGGTGTTTATTCTTTGTGCAGTCTCCAAATCATCAAAGCATGCCTAGGCCTAGAACCTCTCGAGGTGCATGCTCTAGCAAGAGAAGAAACATAAATTTCTAGGATGCTCCTCAAGGTGGTGAGGGTAGAAATGCTCAATGATTGACCAACCACTGCCATTTTGTAGCTAGGCCACGATATAGATGGTTTTTATGTTAGGGAACTTATTGTCACTTTGTATACTAGTCACAAGTTTCCATTTCGTAAAAAATGTACAATTTAGACGATGTACATTTTGAGGTTACATTTCATAGAGTGTTTTTTATGAATCTCATTGTTTCTAAATTTGATGTTGATGAATATATGAATTTCAAAGTGTATAAATTTTATGTGTATTAATCCCTTGATTTGTTTCTAAAGTGATTATAAATACTTGCATTACGCATTAATGAATAGCTTATGGTGGAAAATATTGCTAAGTTCTAAATCCATAAGAAATTAATGGTTCTCAAGTAGCATTGCTTGCTAATCAACCATGTATCTCTACATCATTGATATATAATTCCTTCTAAATTATTTGCATGACTGTTGTGGATATCCATATTCTATATCACAGCCAACAATATGGACTACCTCTTGAATTATCTCCATCTAAATCCAATGAGAATCCACACTCAAATAGTGGTCACTTGAAAATATTGTGACCTTAAAAATGGCATATTACAATAATTTATTATAGAAATAAATTTTCTCATTTATCTTATACATAATTGTAAATCACTTAACAATTCCAACTCAATGTTATTTTCTAGGGCACACACATTATTCCCCTCTTTCTATGCATGAAATATATAAAATCATTTGATTTATGTGTAACCCTTCATAAATGCCAAAAAGACTAGTCAATGACTCATTAATGCACATGTTTGTTTAGATTGTGTAGTGGGTATATGTAAATTTTGTTAAACCCATCAATTATTAATAACATTTATTCATTCTTCCATGATTTCCACTAAACTTATTGATTTTGATAAATAGAACGATAGAGTTCACATGGAAACTAGATCTTAGAATGGGTATCATTTTCCACCTACAAATAAAGGTTTTGAGGTTACATTTCATGACACACTATAGAAAGTAATGTTATGCTACCAAAATTCATCCATGGAGACTTGAAACCATTATTCTTTTCCATTCACCATCTATGAGAGTTTAATGCACATTCCTACCCAATTTTTGGGTTAGAGCACACAAGGAGACAAAGGACCCTCCCAAACCCAATCCCATAAATATGTTGATACCATGTCATTTCCATGCCATGCTATTTTCATTCCTTTCCAAGTCATTCCATGCCATTCCATTTGCATTTTCACGCCATCGTCAAACCTTTCTATGCCATGCCATGCCATTTCCATGTCTTTCCAAGCCATGCAATGCCAAGCCATTTCCATTTCCATGCTTTGCCATATCATAGAATTGCCATGTCAATGTTATGCCTTGCCAAGACATGCCATTGCCATGTCATTCCATTGCCATGCCATTGTCATTCCTTTCCAAGCCATGCCATGCCATGCCATTGTCATGTAGCTTCCCATTTTAACCTATATAACAATAAATATAACTTTCCAATGTCATGTCATCACATTGGCATCCCTTGCCAAGCCAATAAATGATATTAGCTAAGTTACAACAGGATAAATATAACAACCCTTAACACAAGTAATCATTAAATGAAAGGGGGATGAAAATGCAAGCATAAACTAGGGTTTAGATAACAAATAATTTTTGAAATGCAATATGACACATAACAACCCTAGAATATTCAAGACATCAAGAAATGGTATGGTATGGTATGCATTGGAAATAGTATGCTATGGTATGCTATGCATTGGAAATGGAAATGGTGTGCATTGGCAATGGAAATGGTATGCATTGATATGGTATGCATTTCCTTGCCATTTCCTTGTATGGTATGCATTGGAAATGGAAATGGTATGCATTGTCTTTCCATTGTATGGTATGCATTAGAAATGCTATGGTATGGTATTCATTGGCATTGGAAATGGAAATGGCAATGGTATTTTATGCATTGGCAATGGTATGGTATGCATTGGCAATGGGAATGGCAATGGTATGTGTTATCACTCCAGGAAAATCTCCTTGGTTGTATCTCATAGATGCCTGGTAACTTAACTATTTTTGTAATTATTTACTCAATAATGGGTGTGGGTTTGGATCAACATGAATATCTAAATCACTGGATTGTATCTCCAAGACAGTCTAGTTATATTCAAACAATACAAGGCCTTCAAGAGCTATTATCAGATAGGTTTGTAAATCCAGTGGATAAGAAACCAATCAATTAACCAGAACATACATAAACAATATATATGATGGGAAACAAACTAGCAGTGGATGCTTATGATTCTTGTTTAATAATCAAAGGTAAGATGAAAGTTACCATTGGACATTTAAACAGAGACAAAGAAATAATTTCAACTCATAAGCATAGAATAGAAATGAAAAGAAAGACTAACAATAATAATGAAAGAATCTTGCAGGCTGAATATATTAAAGAAAGTGTATGTATCACAATATTAGTAGAGTATAGAACTCAAAGTCGAACCCTTAATTCCTCTAATATTTTTGGCTTTATAGCCTTTACAAACAGTTTCCAGATCCTAGGATACTAGATCAAATTTTGCCAAAAATAGAAAGTCAATAGCTGGCCTAAGAAAATAGGCAAAGATCCTATAAAATAGTTCAATTCCTATTCTTGGGTGATCTTCATGTCCTTCATATTATTCGACAGGTGTAGTAATCCTTCCGAGGCTGCTGGATTTTCATGAGATATGAAAGAAGTCGAAAATGACACCTGCTGACAATAAAACAATTTTTTCCCTGAAAATAGCTAACCAATTTGACCTTTCCGCCTTGTATAGCATCTCCAAAATCAAAATAGACTCTTGATAAGGATGTATTTAATTATTATCTATCGATTGGAACTATTCATGAGGCTTTTGGACAAGGAAAACCTGGATCTGTGCAAAAATACTAACTTTCTACCCTGTCAGTGCTTTCAGTAGTTAGAATAGACAAAATCTGGACCAATTAGCTATCGAAAGCTCTGCTTTTGGTGGATAATGAACAATAGAAATGTTTTCCTAAGCCACCGAAAGTTTTTTCTTAGTGAAAATTATCAAAATTTCAAAATATATTTTGTCTTAGCTCCAAAACGCCTTAGGGCTAATCTTCTGAGGCTTCTGAACCTTGCTCAACTTCTGGAATGACTGTAGGATTGTTGGTTGCCTCTGGTTCATTTCACTGAACTGCTACCTCTACTAGGGTTTCAAGAGTATCATGTGTTTGACACTGGTGTTTTGAAGACATAGCTTGTGACCTTAATGCCCTGACCTTTTTCTTCAAGTCACTATCTACTCTCCATAAGCTGTTGTAATCTTTTACAATATTCTCCTTCTTTTTCTTTTTCTCTTTCTTTATGCTTTCATGTGCTAATCTTTCTAAGGCTGAGTTGCTTTCTGCAAAATTCTTCGACAAGGATTCATATCTGGTTTTAATTACCCTTTCTAGCACTTCTTGTTGAGCTAATTTCTTTTTAAGTTTCCTGATTTCCCTTGATTTACTCTACTTCACTTTTTTGCTAGATGAGGCATCTGCAACTTGTAGTTCTTATTCTTCTTCGGGTGTAGGTGATAGAATATATTCATACCTTGTTGTGAATACATTTACATATACTGCATCTTCATGTCCTGTGGTAACTGAATCTTCATGCCCTGTTTCAATTTGGTGCTCTTCATCCTCCGAGTCTGTGTAGGGAAGATTAAGAATTCTCTTATTCACTAGGGGTTCTTCGGCCTTCTCTGTCTAACTGCTGAAGTTTAGTTCTTCTTAGTTTTATTAGGCTTAGAAGAAGGAGAGGGTTGATTAACTGGGACTGGAGAGATAGCTCTCCTCCTCCTCTTTCCACTTATGGGAGTAGAAGACTTCTTGGAAGAAGGACTCTTATTATCCTATGGTTGTACATCAGTTTGAAAATCATTCCAGAACAAGAAGTAATTCCATTCTTTGCTTCTTCTCTGCAATAGCTCATAAACCAAGAGTTTAATCAAACCATGGTGGGATAACCTTCCTGAAACCTTATTGGGCTTAGCCTTGACCTGATGAGCCATCTTAGATAAGCTTTTGTGGAGATAATAAGGAAGATTGAGTGGGTTTCTACCAGTGAAATGGTTCATGAGTTTGAAATGGTAAATCATCACCCTATTATATCTACCTTCACAAGTTATATAAACAAGAATGGATTTTAATAACTATTGCCATTTATCTTCAAAGAAAAACATAGAAATGTCTTTCTTCCATACCAAAACTTGTGTTATGGTTTCAAGTAGGACCTAAATTCAACATTCTTTGTGATAGTGGTTTTGAACCAGTTTTCGCCAGTCCTGGGAAGCTCTATCACCTCAGCTATGAGGGCTTCATCCACATGGAATTCATCTTGACTGATGACTGCTTTCCTTCCATCGAAAGTTAGGGCAAAAACTTCTGCCACCTACTGGTGAAAGATCTGTAATTTTTTACAAAAATTGTAGCAACCCGTGTCCTTGAAAAGTTGGCATACCTTTGGGTGCAATTCCAAGTAACTAATATCATCTAGCTCCTTCCTCAGAATTGATCCTCCTTTCTTCATCTGTCGCAATGTTCATGTACACCTGCAATTGGAAAATCGGGTTTTGGGGGGAAATTACACGACGTAGACTTAAGAAGATATGGCTCGACTATGATAGGGACGAGAAGTATGAGGCATGCATTATAACATGGTGTTGATTACAAGGGATGCGAAAGAGAGGCTTAAAATTTGAAACAATCATGGTTAGTGATTGTAATGATGGGAAGTACATAACCATGTGATTTGATGAAACAACAATTTGAAAAGATTCGACATATCATGCAGAGATCAGCTCCAAGTCTCTAAACGGTTTTCCTCTTGTCTTTTCAGTGACCAATTGCAATTATAAAACCTCAATCCCGATGGTTTAGGCATGTGAAAAGAAGTACTGACTCCTCCCACACTCATGTGATTTCGGTGGCTAAAATAACCCTGAATTTCTTGTTTAAGTTGCCGAAAGTTAAGGCTTTCGGTAGCTAAGAAGCACTTTTGAAGAAGCGCCTAAGCCACTGAAACCTAAGATTTGACTTATTTGAAATGAAAATGAAACCAAAGGCTTTTTTTAAACTTTATTACTTGCATAAAGCTCTCAAAAATGAGCTTTAAAAAATTAGAAATGTATTTTTTGAATGACATCCTATCACCTAAAATAAAACAACTTGGTTAATTTATTTGAGGAGATAACACTGGCTCCTATTGGGGGTGAAATCCTCCCTGTGAGGTTTCAAGAACCACAAAACCAATGCCTTTCCTATAAGACAAAAATTCAAACCTATATGCTAGTGTTTCCATTGGGCATGGAGTTATTTTGCAAAAAAAAAACTAAAACTAAAAATAAAATTTACAATGGTAAGGCTTTGAAGCCTTAGATAAAATAGAGTTTCATAAAACGCCCATTTACTGGGCCACCAAAAATTTCTTCACCTTCCAAACTTTGCAGAATGAAAGTGTTGTTATGTTGTACTTGATTTATCATGAAAGGACCGGTCCACAAAGAGTCAAACTTTCCATGCTTGCCTTTATCTTGTTTGAGAGAATCCCATTTCAGAACCCAGTCACCAACTTGAAAGTTGTCCACCTTTTCTTTTCTGTCAAAAGTATCCTTGAGGAGCTTCTAATTTGTCCACCAACTATTCTCTGTCTTGATGCAATTCTACCAAGTCAAGCATTCTTCTCACCATATCATTTGATTCAGTTTGTTCTTCCTGAAAGAAATTAGCCACTGGTAGAACTAGCTGAATGGGGAAAATGGCATCAGTGCCATAAACCAGTTTGAAAGGAGAAGTCCCTAGATATTTCTTGTTAGTCACTCTGTTAGCCCAAAGAGTAAACTTTAGTTTAGAATCCTAGCTCTTTTGATTCTCCTCCAACAACTTTCTGATGATTCTGACTAGACTCTTATTGGATAACTCGGCAAGGCCATTGCCTTGAGGGTAGTAGGAAGTAGAGTGTACCAATTGAATGCCCATTGAAGTAAACATGTCAACCAATGCATCATCTTTAAAATCTATTGCATTATCTGTCACTAGCCTTTTTGAGCAGCCAAATCTGATCAGGATGTTTTCATAGAGAAACTTCATGATGACTTGATGAGTGGCATTTCTAGTGGGGATTTCCTCTATCCACTTGGTAAAATAGTCAGTGGCTACCAGGATCCACTTATTCTGACCACTAGATGAAGGATTAATCTCGCCTATGAAATCTAAGCCCCACTGCTGAAAGGGACCATTCACTACAATAGGTCTCAAGGGAAGAGATTTGAGTTGTTGCTTCCCTGTGAATCTTTGGCACTTATCACAAGATTTCACAAAGGCACACACATCTGAAAAAAGAAAAGGCTAATCCAACCCTTAGGATCTTATGAGCTGTGGTCTTCCAGTAATGATGGCCTCCACAAATACTTGAATGGAACTGATGCATGACTTCATCTGACTCATCTTTGTCCAAACATCTCAACAGTAAACCAGAAGGATCTTTCCAATACAAAAGATTATCATTAATGCGGAATTTAATTTCTCTGAGCTTAAGAGCTCGGTCTTGAGTCATGCTAAGTTCAGGAGAAACCTCCAACTTCTGCTAAAAATGAACAATACCTAAATACCACTCACATGAAGACAAATTCTCAGCCACCTATTGGTTGTCATGTTGCTCTTTTGCGGCTACCCCTATCTGTAAGTTTGTTGAACTTACCCCGATGAAATTTATGCCTGAAAGATCATAGTTCTCTTCTGTCATGAGCTTGGCAAGGCCTTGGCCTTTTACCATCTTGGTGGGCTTCACTTCTATGTCAAACTCAATCATCTTTGCGATCCATTTGTCTCTCTTTCCATCAATATCAGGTTGGGTCAAAACATCCTTCACAGAGGTTGAAGGAACATAGGCAACAACATTTACATGGAGGATATAAATTGCGAAAGATTTTAGTGACTTAATGAGAGCATAGGCTTATTTTTCTATAGGATCATACCTTAGTTCAACATCCTTGAGTGATTTGTTGAAGAAAGCCACCGGATGATCAATACTTTCATCATCTTTCTATAACAAGACTGATGTCACTGTGTCATAGGAAGCAAAAGAGAAAATATAGAAGTTATTGGTGTAATCTGGACTGATTAGAGTAGGATATTCAATGATAGCCTGCTTGATATCTTGGAATGAACTTCTTGCACTGCCTATCCATTTGATCTCAGATACCTTTTTCAGCATAGAGGTTATATGTTTCACTAACTCTGCAAAATTAGGAATAAACCTTCTGACAAATTGATCTTACCGAGAAGGGATTGGATATCCTTCTTTGACCTTGGTATGGAAAACTTCTGAATGCTTCAACCCAAACTGGATCAATTTTCACTCCCTCTACTAAAACAATGTGGCCTATGAGCTTACCCTTCTTGAGAGAAAATTGAGACTTTTTGGGGTTCAACAAAATCTCAAACTATCTGCATTTCAAAAATACTATTTTCATATACTTCAGATGCTCTTCATGACTACTGGAATAAACTGTGATATCATCAAGATAGATGAGGACAAACTTGTCCTTCTCTCCCATAAAGGCTATGTCCATGGCCCTCTGAAAGGTGGCCTTGGCGTTCATTAGCCCGAATGGCATCTTGGTGTACATGAAGGTACCCCAAGGAATAGTAAAGGCAGTTTTTTTCTTGGTCATCAGGATGCAAAGAAACCTAGTTATAGCCTGGGAAGCCATCTAGGAAAGACATGACATTGGCTCCTGAAACTCTCTGCAGCAAGTGGTCCATCTTGGGTAGGGGATAGTTGTCTTTCTTGGAGAATTTATTTAGGTTTCTAAAATCAATGCATAACCTGATCTCGCCATTTTTCTTCCTCACTATCACTAGGTTTGCAACCCATTTAGAGTATCGCAGTGGAATTATGATTTTGGCATCGAGGATATTTTTGATTTCTTTTTCAATTACAGGAAATAAGAGAGGACTGATAGGTCTCAACTTCTGTTTGAATGGGATGGTGTCTTTCTCCAGGGGAATCTTATGTTGAATGACATCAATATTATAGGTTTTCAGATCACTGTATTTCCAGGCGAATACATCAACAAATTCCTTCATAAGGTTGCAATATTCTGACCTCTGATCAGCAGTTAACTCAATGGACAGATTTATGAATTTAGGATGACTCTAGCTTCCTATATTGTGCTCATGGACAGCAGGATCCTTCTCCTTCTTATCAGGTTTGTAGGGGACATCATTTTGGTCAAAAAGCTTCTCAAGAAGCACCAAACCCCAAGGTATATAATTGTCGGGCAGCTGAACAATATCGTGTTGACCCATTTTTTTTCTTCAACTTAGGCTTTTTTGATTCCTCTACATTTTGATTTTCCTGGTCAATATGGATATCAGAAAATCCATCTACGACCTGGAGAAATCTACTAAGCTCATCATCATCCTCAAAGACTTTCCAATACTTGACATTGTCAGGTAGGGATGGCCTGTATTTGACTTTGATTTCATAGTTCAGTCTAGGAGGCATGGGAGGAATGAACATATTGGCCGAGACAGCAAGGGAATCATCTAGGTGATTCATCGCTCTGGGTATATAAGAAATATCAAAAATGGAGAAACAATCCCTAAGTTTCCATACCTCATCTTTGTAAGATTTCAACCTGACATGTTTTGCTTGGAAGTATTGTTTACTTGTTGTATGATGAGATCTGCATCTCCAAACACCTTTATACCTTTTATTCCCATGTCCTTGTAAACATTTAATCCCAACATCAAAGCCTCATACTCTGCTATATTGTTAGTAGTCTTGAAATCAAGTTTAAAAGACAAATGAATAGCCTCCTTTGCAGAGAAATCAAAACTACATTTGCACCTGTTGAGTCTTTGGTACTGGCACCATCAAATAACATGCTCCATATGGGAGTACTCTCTCCATCAGACTGTTGATAAGTAAGATTTGTGAGCTACAAAGGAGCTAGTTGAGAGTCATCTATTTGCAGAATGCATGCCCCAAAGTCTGTGTCCAATGCATAGATGGGATGGTTTACAGAACTTTTCTCATCACTAATGATGTAGGCAAGTTGATTCTCTCTGTAAAGTCTCTTTACCTCTCCTCCAAACACCGGGACTGTGGCATACAAAAGATCCATTTGCAGTGTACCACCTATCCTTTTGCTCCATGAACGTGACAAGACGAGGCTGAACTTGGGTGGGATATCAACCACTACAACATCCATTACCATGCTTCTCATTGGCATCTAGGCAAGGTTTATGACAAGGTCTTTTATGAGGCCGAGGCATATGAATTTCCTAGAGTCGAAAGGGAAGAGATCATAGTAAGGTTTTGTGATGTCAAGCCCAACCTCATCCATCACTTCTTTAGGCATAATATTGTGTGACGCTCCCAAGTCAAGCAAGCAGTTGTGAAGGATCTTGTCATGGATATTCAGGGATATGTAGAAGGGTGGACAAGAATCATCTCGGTTCTCAACCATAGGTCCTATAGTCATTGTGGGCTTATCATATTGAAGGTTTACATAATAAGAAGCTATGGGAGTCTTTGGTTGAAGGGACTTCAAGATAGCAGACTTGAATATATCATTCTTCATAAGTTTAGTCAATGCCATAGGTATTTTTACCTTTTGAATTTCTGATTCGAAATTAAATGAATATGATATTTTGTCATAAGGTCTTACCTCATTAGAGGGAGCTCTTAGGGACACTTGTTCCTTATCTTGGGGATGAAATGGCTTCTACTGTTGTTTTGCAGGAGTGGAGATCTGCTTTGCAGGAGTAGCAGGTTGCTTGGCAACAACATCTTTCTTCTTTCTGGGGGCAGCAAGCAATGGATTTGAAGCAACAGTCTTAGATCTTAAATTATAACATGGTTGATCATCTGTCTGATAAAAATATTCTTTGATGCTTGTCTCATTAATCTTCTCATTCATGAGGGCCTCCTCATAATCTGTTTGTGTCAAGAAAGAGGAGTTAGCATCATCCTCGAAGCAATTGATGTCATCTTCTTCTTCAACTTCACCATGAGATAGATCATGCTCTTCTTCCAGCATGAAATTTTGGAAAGGGGCCCTGATCCTTTGGTCTTTAGCTGCATTCTTGTCTCTCTGACGGATCTGGACCTGCTGGTTGTTCCTTCTATAAGGGAATGTATTAGGATTCCTGGGAGCATAGGCATTAGGATCTTTACTTCTTGCTGGTTGTTGACTCTGAATTTTCATTTTTGACATCTTCGAGGTCAAGCTATCCAACATCTTGGCCATCTTTTCCATTTTAGTATTTGAAGAAGAAGGAGGATCAACAGATGACTTCTTTCTCTCAAACTTTCCTTTAAGTTTCTGGGATGACACAATGTTAGATTCAACCTCAAGAGCAACGTCTTGCATTAAGGCGAGTGTGGCTAACCTTATTTCTCTAAGGATCAAGCATAATTCTATATCAAAGGAAAAAGAGTAAGTAATCATTTTTGATGCATCAGTTGGCTTGATCTCTGCAGGGATATTGCCAAACATCTTATTGAATCTTTTGGTGAAGTATGAAACAGATTCGCCATTTTCTCTTCTTAGATTTCCAAATTCAGTAATATAATACAAAAGGTCTCTTCTTTCTCCTCAATGTTTCAAAAAAACTTCATCTAATTGCTCAATACCTTCCACTGAATTAGCTGGAAGTTCCTTGAACCACTTCCTAGCTTGACCATCCAAGCTCTGCACAAAAATTATGGTCCAAACATCTTCCTCAGAAATGTTAATGTTCTCAGCATAGGCATAGAAATCCTCTATGTTCTCTTCAGTAGTATAATCTCCAGATCCAGTAAACTTGGGCATGTACTTCTGATAATCTCTTGTTGGCATGGCTGACAAGGGATTGGGAAAAACAAGAAGAGCATACCTATTGGCTAAGATCTGTTCCATTTTTTCAAAGGAGCAGGCATGGAAATCTTAGGGGTTGATGCAGAGGAAGATGTTTATGTATATGATGACTGAGATGGGATAGGTGGGACTATGGACAATGATGGTGGTTTTACTTCACTAAGGAATGAAGTGGAAGCACTGGTAGAATGACTACCCTGGAATGTGGTTTCTTCAAAATCTGAACAAGGTGGGAAATAAGAAGCTCTGTAAAACTGGCCAAGAAGCAAGGCCAAGTTTTCCTCACCCTTAGAGAAAAGGTCTTGTAAAATATCTTCAAGAACAGGCAAACTGGTATGGGTATAGAAAAAAAAAATTCCAGGATCAGTTTGTGAAGAATTCAAGGAAGAGGAAGAGTCCTCTTCTTGGATAGATTCTACAACTTCTTTTCCTAAGTTAGATATAGTAATATGCTCAGAAATAAGATCTATAACATTAGAATAAATTGAAGGCTCATCACCCTTCAATATTTCTGACTCAATTACAATTTTCTAAGAACTAGAAGTTTTAGCAGAAGTGGATTTGACAAGAAGTTCTCTAAATAAAAATGAAGGAGTGCTTCTTGAAATACCTGGTCTAGATTCTCTTGCAGATCTAGAAGTTTGTCTTTGCAGTTATTTTCCACTTCTGATGATCTTCTCAGGGTCTGAAACTGGTGTTGCCAGTGGCCTTTCTTGATTTTCTCTGGTATGAGCCCTTCTTAGAGCCACTTCATTCCTAATGGAGTCCCCGGATAGATGATTACAACCAAAATAGTGTCCACACTTTGTCTATCACCAAAGTTGGATCTATGTTGTTTCCCAGGGAAGCTGAGCTTCAATCTTCGTTCCCCGGCAGCAGCGCCAATTTGTTATCACTCCAGGAAACTCTCCTTGGTTGTATCTCAGAGATGCTTGGTAACTTAACTATTTTTGTAATTATTTACTCAATAATGGGTGTGGGGCTGTATCAAGATGAATATCTAAATCACTGTATTGTATCTTCAATACATTCTAGTTATATTCAAACAGTACAAGGCCTTCAAGAGCTATTATCAGATAGGTTTGTAAATCAAATGGATAAGAAACCAAAAAATTAACCAGAGCATACATAAACAATATATATGATGGGTCAACAAACTAGTAGTGGATGCTTATGATTCTTGTTTAATAATCAAAGGTAAGATGACAATTACCATAGAACATTTAAATAGAGACAAAGAAATAATTTCAACTCATAGGCATAGAATAGAAATGAAAAGAAAGTCTGACAATAACAATGAAAGAAGCTTGCAGGATGAATATATTAAAGAAAGTGTCTGTATCACAATATCAGTAGAGTCTAGAACTCAAAGTCAAACCCTTCATTCCTCTAATATTTTTGGATTTATAGCCTTTACAAATAGTTTCTAGATCCTAGGACACTAGATCAAATTTTGACAAAAATAGAAAGTCAATAACTGGCCTAAGAAAATAAGCAAAGATCCTATAAAATAGGTCAATTCATATTCTTGGGTGATCTTCATGTCCTTCAGATTCTTCGACATCTGTAGTAATCCTTTCGAGGCTGATGGATTTTCATGAGATATCAGAGAAGTCGAAAATGACAACTGCTGACAATAAAACAGATTTTTCCCTAAAAATAGCTAACCAATTTGACCTTTCTGCCTTGTAGAGCATCTCCAAAATCAAAAAAGACTCTTGATAAGGATGTCTTTAATTATTATCTATCGATTGGAACTACTCCTGAGGCTTTTGGACAAGGAAAACCTGGATCTGTGCAAAAATACTAACTTCCTGCCCTGTCAGGGTTTTCGATAGTTAGAATAGACAAAATCTAGACCAATTAGCTATTGAAAGCTCTGATTTCGGTGGCTAATGAACAATCAAAATGTTCAACTTAAAGCTATCGAAAGCTCTTCTTTCGTTAGTTTTGAAGACATATCTTGTGACCTTAAAGCCCTAACCTTTTTCTTCAAGTCCCTAGCTACTCTCCATAAGTTGTTGTAATCTTTTACAATCTTCTCATTCTTTTTCTTTTCCTTTATGCTTTCATGTGCTAATCTTTCTAAGGCTGAGTTTATTTCTGCAAAATTCTTCGACAAGGTTTCATATCTGGTTTTAATTACCCTTTCTATCACTTCTTTTTGAGCTAACTTCTTTTTAAGTTTCCTGATTTTCTTTGATTTACTCTGCTTCATTTTTTTGCTAGATGAGGCATTTGCAACTTGTAGTTCTTGTTCTTCTTCAGGTGTAGGTGATGGAAGATATTCATACTTTGTTGTGAATACATTTACATATATTGCATCTTCATGTCCTGTGGTAACTGAATATTCATGCCCTATTTCAATCTGGTGCTCTTCATCCTCCGAGTCTGTGTAGGGAAGATTAAGAATTCTTTTGTTCACTGGGGGTTCTTCGGCCTTCTCTGTCTCACTACTGAAGTTTAGTTTCTTCTTAGGTTTATTAGGCTTAGAAGAAGGAGAGGGTTAATTAAATGGGACTAGAGAGATAGCTCTCCTCCTCCTCTTTCCACTTCTGGGATTAGAAGACTTCTTGGAAGAAGGACTCTTCTTACCCTCTGGTTGTACATCAGTCTGAAAATCATTCCAGAACAAGAAGTAATTCCATTCTTTGTTTCTTATTCGCAACAACTCATAAACCAAGAGTTTAATCAAACCATGGTGGGATAACCTGCCTAAAACCTTATTGGGCTTAGACTTGACCTGATGAGCCATCTTAGATAAGATTTTGTAGAGATAATAAGGCAGATTGAGTGGGTTTCTACCAGTGAAATGGTTCATGAGTTTGAAATGGTAAATTATCACCCTATTATAACTACCTTCACAAGTTATATAAACAAGAATGGATTTTAATAACTATTTGCATTTCTCTTCAAGGAAAAACATAGGAATGCCTTTCTTCTATACCAAACACTTGTGTTCTGGTTTCAAGTAGGACCTATATTCAACATTCTTTGTGACAGTGGTTTTGAACTAGTTTTCGCCAGTCCTAGGAAGCTCTATCACCTTAGCTATGAGGGCTTCATCCACCTGGAATTCATCTTGACCGATGACTGCTTTCCTTCCATCGAAAGTCAGGGCAAAAGCTTATGCCACCTGCTGGTGAGAGCTCTATAATGTTTTACAAAAATTGTAGCAACCTGCGTCCCTGAAAAGTTGGCATACCTTCGGGTGCGATTCCAAGTAACTAATATCATCTAGCTCCTTCCTCAGAGTTGATCCTCCTTTCTTCATATGTCACAATGTTCTTGTACACCTACAAGGAAAATCGGGTTTTGGGGGAAAATTACATAGCATAGACTTAGGAAGATGTGGCTCGGCTGTGACAAGGACGAGAAGTATGAGGCATGCATTAGAACATGGCACTGATTACAAGGGATGTGAAAGAGTGGATTAAGATTTGAAACAATCATGGTTGGTGACTATAATGATGGGAAGTACGTAACCATGTGATTTGATGAAACAACAATTTGAAAACATTTGACATATCATGCAGAGATCAACTCCAAGTCTCTAAACGGTTTTCCTCCTATATTTTTGGCAGCCAATTACAATTATAAAACCTCAATCCTGATGGTTTAAGCGTGTGAAAGGACATACTGACTCCTCCCACGCTCCTGTGATTTCGGTGGCTAAAATAGCCATGAATTTCTTCTTTAAGATGTTGAAAGCTAAGGCTTTCGATAGCTAAGAAGCACTTTTGAAGAAGCGCCTAAGCCACCAAAACCTGATATTTGACTTATTTGAAATGAAAACGAAACCAAATTCTTTTTTTAAACATTATTACATGCATAAAGCTCAAAAATGAGCTTTAAAAAAATAGAAATGTATTTTTTGAATGACATCCTAATACCTAAAATAAAACAACTTGGTTAATTTATTTGAGGAGATAACAGTATGCATTGGTATGGTATGCATTGCCTTCCCATTGCCTTGTATGGTATGCATTGGTAATGGTATGGTATAGTATGGTATGGTATGCATTGGCAATGGCAATGGTATGCATTGGTAATGGAAAAAGTATGCATTGGCAATGGTATGCATTTCCTTTCCATTGTATGGTATGCATTGGAAATGGTATGGTATGCATTGGCATTGGCAATGGCAATGCAAATGGTATGGTATGGTATGGTATGGTATGGTATGTATTGGCATTGGAAATGGCAATGCAAATGGTATGGTATGCATTGGAAATGGTATGGTATGCATTGACATTGGTATGATATGGTATGGTATGCATTGGCAATGGAAATGGAAATGGTATGCATTGACAATGGAAATGGTATGCATTTCCTTGCCATTTATTTGTATGGTATGCATTGGCAATGGTATGGTATGGTATGGTAAGGTATGCATTGTCAATTGTATGCATTTCCTTGATATTGTATGGTATGCATTGGAAATGGTATGGTATGGTACCACATGCATTGGCATTGGAAATGGCAATGGAAATGGTAATGGAAATGGAAATGGTATGCATTTCCTTGCCATTGCCTTGTATGGTATTGATGCAGGAGAATCTTTCCACCTCAACATGCTCCAAAAATCCATCACATCAGCACACATTCAAGAAAAGGAGAGAGGTGCCAACCCTCTCATTTTCCCCTTGAACTTTTAAATTCAATGTAATTTAAATGTATTAAATGTTTGGAAGCTTGAGGAAATCTGAGTTATGGACTTTGTACAAGATTAATGTAATGTCACCTTTAATGGCTGACAAATAGGTAGGTTCAAGTTCGATTCGGATATGTTGGCTTTCAATGTAATTCATGAGGATAGGTGAGTTGGAGGGAAGGCTTGAGGAGCCCCTCTTTTGTAAAAATTATCTTTGTATCGATTTCGATTAGTCGAGTTGTGATTGAGCGAGTTGAGAGAGCTCAAGAGAGGATAAAGGTGAAATTCTATGTAGTAGTCTAATCTTGTAAACATTGTACATACATTCATAGATTAATACAAAGCAGTATTTCCTTATATGAAGTTTCCAATGTATGTTTATTTGATTTTGGAATGTCTTTGAATGGTTTATTGTTTGTTTATGATATGTTGTTAGATGCATGTATGTTTCAATTGCAGAGGTAAGATAGAATCCACTATCTGTCTGTGAGTTTGTTTGAGAGTTTTGGGTTCTTTTAGGCTAGTGAAAAGAGTGCACGACATGGTATAGATACCTCTGTAGCCAACGCAAGGAGCACATGTTTTGAATTATTTTTTGAGTTTAGAAATAACATGCCAGGAGGGCACACCAAAACAATTACAAACTCAGAAGGAGACTCAAAGTTACTTAACACTCTATAGGAAAGCCTATGCAAAGAAAGCGCATCCAGACTTATTGAATACTCTGTAAGCTCAGCAGGGACTGGTTTGAGCAGGTGCAAGGAGTGCACGAGAATCCCTTTAAGGAGAAAAGGGACTGAAACATTTGAAGTATGAGTAAGTTCATAATCTCATAAGGAACCTGAGAGTTTTTGAATACTCTAGAGGAAGTTTTGTGTAGAGAGGTACAGAAGACAAGGTTGTTGAACACTTTGTAAGCTCTGCAAAGAGTGCATTGAGAATTTGTTTGCCAGGAGTTTACAAAATATCCTTTGAAGTTCGAGAACATATAAGCTCAGGAGAATCAACGCAGATTTCTCCCAGGGTGGACTTATCCCAAGTTCATAATCTTAGGAGGAAGAGCATGGAGTGTCAGGAGGGCACCAAAAGTGTTCGAAAGAAGCAGAGGGCCGAGACCCTTAGAGATTCAATCAAGTTCAAAGCTCAGAAGACATAATAGATACAAGAGTTGCGTAGGAGGGAAATAGAAAACCTCCTAAGTATGAAATTTTGGAGGTGTTCAGAGGAGGCACCCGAGGTTCAAATAACCTCAAAGTAGAAAAGCTCAGGAGAAATAATAGTTTTCAGAATGCGAGCAGAGACCCAATTACTAGTTCTACAAAGGAGGAACTCAAAGGAAAAGCCTTTAGAAATCCTCAAAAGAGTCAAAATCTCAGGAGGTATAACACTGGTTGAGGTCAGGCGGTTAGAGCGTAGCGAAGGGATCAAAGTTTGAAGCCTTTGAAAAATTTGAAGGATCCTTTGTTGGAAGGAAGGTGAATTGCGCAGAAGGGAGAGGCTATAGGAGTTGTCGAAATCGATGGGAGAGCGATCTAGACCATCATATCTACTTCCATACTAGAGGAGGAGCATGTTGAAGAATATTATCAAGGAGAGAAATGGATGGATAGGATTCGTTTGGGAATTCGGCGGTGATCCAACAACCGTTAGATCTAAGGAAGCAACACTAGATTTAAGCGCGTAGTGAATTTCTAGCCCCTAGGGGTCCGAATTAATCATGGTCATTAGATATCATGGGGACACGTGTCATGTGATCCTGTATTTCAATGCTAGAATGCTTCGATGAAGCTGTAGGTGAAGCCCCATAAGCCTAGGTTTCTGAAGACTCAGAGGCTTGAACACAATCGTAATCGTCAGATTAGAGGACACGTGACATCCAATCAGTGCTTCGTTGGTTCATTGTTCAATAGAAATAGCAGCAGGAGGAGTGGAGGACTCTCAGATATCAGAGTCCTGGAGTCCATCCAAGACTATCGATCTAATCGAAAGCTATCAGCTAAAGGAGGGGCTCGACAGGTGGAAGATTCAGGAACAAGGAGGCATAGGAAGTGTCAAGTCACTCGAAGGCCAAAGCCATACCAATCATCAATTTAAGAGGACACGTGGAGGGTGGATATCCAATCCACTACACCGGTGTTCGGAGGAACGTAAGGCTTGGAGTCAGGAGACTCTCTAGAGCTCCGGGTCCCGAAATGAGATCTGGCCCATCCACCTGTCATCATCAGAACCATTGATCAATGCGTAGGAGTAGACAGGACCTATCGAAGTCCATTCCGGCGAAGAGCTCTGCCAACTGTCGATTTGAAGGAAGGAACGTGGTGCCTAATCCGTAGCTCCAACTGCATAACACTTCAGGAGCTTGGAGAAGTGCAGGGTGCCAAAAGTCTTGAAGCGCGAAGGCTTAGATCACTTCGGGTTAAGCCCCAAGTCATAGCCCGTGGTCATGTGAGTAAAAGTAGCTTAGAAAAAGGAGCTAGTGCTTCTTTTTGTCAAATTTTAAAAAGGAACAGTGGCTTAATAGGAGCCTGCGGGTCTCATATAACTTGTGCCTTAGGAGGAAAGGGGCCTATGTAAACTTGCTTGGGGGTCCAGTAGGGGCCCTAAGAGTCTATATGACTCCATTTCTTGAATGAGCCTAGACCAGGAGGTCAAGCATCCCTGGGAGGAAGAGGGGGTCTGCATCAAGTGGTATCAAAGCCTGATTTCTGTTTGTAGATAGAATGAAAATTGGAAGGAAGCAGGGCATGATTCTCTGTGAATATTGTTGCAAGGTGTGAAACAAACATTTGACATCTAGGATGGTTGTAGGAGGAAACCGGTAGCGCTCTAAGTTGAAGAGTAGGTAAAGTAGATAGCCAGGTGGGCTGAGCTAGAAGAACCAGTTGCATTCTTGGAGGCAGAGGTGAAAGATGGCTACTAAAGGCCATAAGCAGAAATCTCAAGGAGACTGTCTACAGGAAAACAAATTAAATATGGATAAATAGTTGGAGGAGATGAGAGTAGAGCTCGACAGGCTAACACTGAATATGTCACAAGAATCCCAGGTATAGTGGAGGTATGAATGGCCTATCCAGCAGTTGGTTTCCAAGAGGCAAAAACAAAATTTGAGGATGTGCTTGAGGTATTCTGAAACCATCAATGCCACAGAGGAGATGGTTTACATCTGTGAACCAGAGGTTGGAAGGAACCTCAGTGATGAGGAGGAGAGATAAGATGAAGATCTCATAAACTGCCAGGTGGGAAGAGGTGGTAATGCATATTTCCAGGAGGGTAATGAGATGAGATCAGTCAAAGATACCATAGACTTCCAGGAGGGAAGAAGTGAAACCTCAGGTTTCCAAGTGGGCAAGGAGGATGAGATGAGACTGTCTGAAAGTATCAGGAGCTCAAAGATGAGTTCAGGTCAGCAAGGAGTGTTGGCAGGAGAAGAAGAAGAGGACAGAGAGAAGCCTCATGAGCATGACAGTTCATGTGGGGTTGTGGACCACATGAATGAAGATGATGAGATGTTAAATAATTCAACCCTAAAAGAGGAGGATTGGAGGTGCATTCTGGTCATTGGGGGAATTAGAATATTCCTACCAGGGATCCAAGTAGAGGCTAGCATGTGTGTTACAAGTGAAACACTAGATAAAATACAACCAACAGAGACTTTCATGGAGGAAAATATTGAGCAAAAATTAACATGTGCCCAAGAAGTGATGGAAG
This sequence comes from Picea engelmannii, assembly GCA_009831015.1. Classification (NCBI taxonomy): domain Eukaryota; kingdom Viridiplantae; phylum Streptophyta; class Pinopsida; order Pinales; family Pinaceae; genus Picea; species Picea engelmannii. The sequence goes on along the minus strand of ML778247.1, from coordinate 329,112 downwards.
AAGATGAGGAGCACTCAGATCATATGCTCACCCAATGGGAGATGGAATTGAGGATTCTAGAGGATTGGCTATGCCACCCAGATACAAAAGAAGACTCCCCATGGGAGATAATCATGCAAAGTGAAGAAAAAATCCAGCAGGAGGAGAAATTGGATGAAGTTGGAGTTGTACTAGCGGAGGAGATGATAGAATTCCATCTATCAGAGGAGATAGTTGAGCAACATCTCAGTGAAGAGCCTACATAATTTAAGACTACGGTGGAGTGGCAATATAGTGTCATAGGAGATGAAGGCAACATAGGATATCAAATTGATCTACCCATTGAGATGTGTGATGAGAAGGAGGTGCAGAAGAGGAGACTTCCAAGGAGGAGCCAACCTGTGGACCAGTTGGACGAGGTGATAGAGGATATCAGGGAGATGATGTTGAAATCACCAAAGGAAACTGTCAGGAAAGAAAATTTGAACATAGGAGAAGTAGCAGCAACAACATAGCAAAGGAACAGGTGGACAGGTCCAAAGAGAGGTTTGGGATCTAGAAGGATTTCAATAGTTGAGCAGAGGAGATCATGAGCAGGAGCTCATAATTTTCCTAGCAGTGAAGTATGATGCAAGAGAATATTTCCACCTCAACATGCGCCAACAATCCAACACATTAGCATGCATTCAATAAAATTAGAGCGACACCAACCCTCTCATTTTTCCCTTGAACTTTTAAAATTCAATGTAATTTAAATGTATTAAATGTTTGGAGGATTGAGGAAAGACAAGTTATGGCCTTTGTACAAGCTTTATCTAATGTCTCATTTAATGGATGATGGATAGGTAGGTTTAGGTCTGATTCGGATCCGTTGGCATTCAATGTAATTCATGAGGTTAGGTAAGTTGGAGGGAAGGCTCGAGGAGCCCCTCTTTTGTAAAAATTATCTTTCTATTGATTTCGATTAGTTGAGTTGTGTTTGAGCGAGTTGAGAGAACTCACCAGAGGAGAAAGGAGAAAGACTTTGTAGCAGTTTGAGCTTGTAAACATTGTACAGATATTCATAGATTAATACAAAGTAGTCTTTCCTACATATGAAGTTTCCAGTATATGTTTATTTGATTTTTGAATGTCTTTGAATGGTTTATTGTGTGTTTATTATATGTTTTTATATGCATGTATGTTTCAATTGCAAGGGTAATATAGAATCCACTATCTATCTATGAGTTTGTTTGAGAGTTCTGGGTTCTTTTAGGCTAGTGAAAAGTGTGCACAACAGGGTATAGATACCTCTGTAACCAACATAAGGAGTGTGTGATTTGAATTATGTTGTGAGTTCAGAAAGAACATGCCAGGAGGGCACACCAGAAGAATTACAAACTCAGAAGGAGCCTTAGAGTTACTGAACACTCTAGAGGAAAGCATGTGCAGAGAAAGCACAGCCATAGTTATTGAATACTGTGTAAACTCAACAAGGAGTGCTTTAAGCAGGTGCAAGGAGTGCATGAGAATCCCTATGAGAAGAAAGGGGACTGAAACCTTTGAAGTATGATTAATTTCATAAGCTCGGAAGGAACCTCAGAGTTGTTGAATACTCTAGAGGAAGGTCTCTGCAGAGAGGTACAAAAGACAGGTTTGTTGAACACTCTGTAAGCTCTGCAAAGTGTGCATTGAGCAGTTGTTTGCTAGGAGGGAAAAAATGATCCTTTGAAGTTGGAGCACTTATAAGATCAGGAAGATCGATGCAGAGTTCATGTAGGGTGGACTTATCCCAATTTCATAAGCTCAACAGGAAGATCATGGAGTGCCAGGAAGACATCAGAAGTCTTCGAAAGGATCAAAGGGACGAGACCCTTAGAGATTCGAGAAAGTTCAAATCTCATAAGAGATAGAGACTACGAGATTTGCATAGGAGGGGCTTAGAAAACCTCCTAAGTTTGAAAGTTTGGAGGTGTTCATAGGAGGCACCCGAGGTTCAAATAACCTAAAAGTAGAAAAGCTCAGGAGAACTAGTGGTTTTCAAAACGCGAGCAGAGACCCAGTTACTGGTCCTGTAAAGGAGGACCTCAAAGGACAAGCCTTTTGAAATCCTCAAAAGATTCAAAATCTTAGGAGGTATAGCACTAGTTGAGGTCATGAAGTTAGAGCACAGCGAAGGGATCAAAGGTCGAAGCCTTTGAAAAATATGAAGGATCCTTCGTTGGAAGGAAGGTGAAGTCTGCATAAGGGAGAGGCTATAGGAGTCGTCAATCTTGAAGGGAGAGAGATCTAGATCGTCATATCTACATCCAGAATGGTGGAGGAGCATGTAGAAGAAGGTTATCAAGGAGAGAAATGGATGGAAAGGATCCATTCGAGAATTCAGTGGTGATATGACAACCCTCATATCTAAGGAAGTTGCACGAGATTTAAGCGCATAGTGAAGTTCCAGCCTCTAAGGGTCCGAATTAATCATGGTTGTTAGATATCACAGGGACATGTGTCATGTGATCTCATATTTCAGCACTAGAATGCTTTGGAAAAGCTGGAGGTGAAGACCTATAAGCCCAGGCTTCTGAAGACTCGAAGGGCCGAACGCAATCTCAACCGTTGGATTGGATGACATGTGGCATCCAATCAACACTTCGATGTCTCATTGTTTGGGAGAAATAACAGCAGGAGGAGTGGAGGAATCCTGGTGACCACAGTCCCAGAGTCCATCTAAGAATGTCGATCTAATTGACAGTTGTCAACTGGGAGAGGGGTTCAGTAGGTGGAAGCTTTAGGAGTAAGGAGGAGTAGGGAGCATTAAGTCATCTGTAGGCCCGAAGGTCGAAGCCATACCAGCTGTCGATTCAAGAGGACACCTATAGGGTGGAGATCCACTCTAATACATGATCAGTGTTCGGAGGAACGTAAGGCTTGGAGATAGGAGACTCTCCAGATCCCTGGGTCCCGAAATTAGATCTAGGCCATCCACCTGCCATCATCAAAACTATCGATCAACGCGTAGGAGTAGACAAGACCTGTCGAAGTCCAGTCCTTCAGAGATCTCTGCCAACCATTGATTTGAAGGAAGGCATGTGGCGCCTGATCCATAGCTCCAGCTATAGAACACTTTGGGAGCTTGGAGAAGTGCGGGGTGCCAAAATTCCTGAATCCCAAAGACTTAGCATCTTTTGGGTTAAGCCCCGATTCATATCCCATCGTCATGTGAGGAAAAGGGGCTTAGTGAAAGGAGCTAGCGCCTATTTTTTCAAATTTTAAAAAGGAACATGGACTTAACAGGAGCCCGCTGGTCTCATAGAACCTGCGCCTTAGGAGGAAAAGGGCTTGTGTAAACTTACTCGGGGGTCCATCAGGGGCCCTAAGAGTCGATATGACTCCAGTTCTTGAACAATCCTAGACCGAGAGGTCGAACGGCCCTTGGAGGAAGAGGGGATTTGCATCAAGTATGCATTGACATTGGAAATGTCAATGGAAATGATATGGTATGGTATGGTATGGTATGCATTGGCATTGGTAATGTCAATGGAAATGGTATGGTATGCATTGGAAAGTGTATGGTATGGTATGGTATGGCATGCATTAGCATTGGCAATGGCAATGAAAATGGTATGGTAGGTATGGTATGCATTGACAATGGTATTATATGGTATGGTATGCATTGGAAATGGAAATGGTATGCATTAGCAATGGAAATGTTATGCATTGGGAATGGAAATGGTATGCACTACAATGGTATGGTATGGTATGGTATGCATTGGCAATGGCAATGCAAATGGTATGGTATGCATTGGCAATGGTATGGTATGTAATGACAATGATATGCTATGGTATGGTATGAATTGGTATGATATGCATTGTGTCCCAGCAACAGACCCTCTACGCCTATGGATGCATCAGTTCCTAGCCCCACCATTGATGCAACAGTAGAGGCATCATGTTCATTGGGTGCACCGTACACACAGGTATGTATCACATTTGATAGATTTAGCATAGTCATTTCTTTATTTTATTACATCCTCAATTTTTTTATATGTTCTCTTGTTTCTACAGGATTTGGCACCAGGCAATGTTGGGGATTGTCCATATGGGATGGACAAGTCACCAACATCACATGTATCATTTGTAAATTTAATGTTGTATAATTCTAAAATTGTTTGCTTTTATGTTTTTGAATTTTTTTATTTGGTACTAATAGTTCAATTTTATTCATATGTATGCAGGTCGTCGATATATTTGCTAGGTATAGTAGTATTTCAGCCATTGGGCACTTGGGCGTTGCTTCTGGGTTGAATTTCTCCAGGCCTAGGGTGTTGGAATCACTTGTATAACCTGTGAGGTTCCATCACAACCAACATGTATACCACCCAGCCCCACCACCACTTCCAGCCACATCAAAAAAGATTGCCATGGTAGGGGTTGTCTCGGAGAAAGTTGTACAACCTAGTGCTCCATCTGCCAGTGAATCTCCATCGATGCCCGAGATATTCACGATGAGATAATGCATTGATGATAATTTTTTGTGTTTCACGAATTTGTTTTTATGCGTATTTGTTTAATTTTCTTGACTTGGTCCTTGTAACTGATGCAGGGTGGAATTGCAGAGAGATTGGGGTCGCAGAAGAGGGTAACACCCTCACGATTGATAGTTTCATATGTGGCGAGTTTTCTTAGGTTTAATTAGAAAGTATCAATTTGTATGTCTATTAATTCATTGATGAAAAAAATTATAAATAATTGTTTATTATTTGTGCAGACTCCAGAGTGTCGAAGCACACCTAGGCCTAGAACTTCTCAAGGTGCATCCTCGAGCAAGAGAAGAAAGATAGATTTACAGGATTCTCCTGAGGGTGGCAATGGTAGAAATGGTCAATGATTGACCAACTACTATCATTTTGTAGCTAGGCCACAATATAGATGGTTTTTATGTTAGGGCACTTGTTGTCGCTTTGTATACTGGGAACAAGTTTCCATTTTGTAAAAAATGTACAATTTAGACGATGTTGAGTATATATATATATATATATCATGGCGTGTTTTTTAATGAATCTCATTGTTTCTACATTTGATGTTGATGAATATATGAATTTCAAAGTGTTTGAATTCCAATGTGTATGAATTTTTTTGTATTAATCCCTTGATATTTTTCTAAAGTGATTATAAACACTTGCATTACGCATTGAGGAATAGCTTATGGTGGAAAATATTGCTAAGTGATAAATCCATAAGCAATTAATGTTTCTCAAGTATCATTGCTTGCTAATCAACCATGTATATCTACATCATCGATAGATCATTCCTTCTGAATTATTTGCATGAATGTTGTGGATATCCATATTCTAACTCACAACCAACAATATGGACTACCTCTTGAATTATCTCCATCTAAATCCAATGACAATCCACACTCAAATAGTGGTCACTTGAAAATAGTGTGACCTTAAAAATGGCATATTACAATAATTTATTATAGAAATAATTTTTCTCATTTATTTTTTACATAATTGTAAATCACTTAACAATTTCATCTCAATGTTATTTTCTAGGGCACACACATTATTCCCCTCTTTCTATGCATGACATATATAAAATCATTTGATTTATGTGTAACCCTTCATAAATGCCAAAAAGATTAGTCAAGGCCTCATTAATGCATATGTTTGTTTAGATTGTGCAATGGGTATATGTAAATTTTGTTAAACCAATCAATTATTAATAAAATTTATTCAGTCTTCCATGATGTCCACTAAACTTATTGATTTTGATCAATAGAACTAGAGAGTTCACATGGAAACTAGATCTTAGAATGGGTATCATTTTCCGCATGCAAATAAAGGTTTTGAGGTTACATTTCATGACACATCATAGAAAGTAATTCTATGCTACTAAAATTCCTCCAAGGAGACTTGAAACCATTATTCTTTTCCCTTCACCATCTATGAGAGTTTATTGCACATTCCTACCCAATTTTTGGGTTAGAGAACACAAGGATATAAAGGACCCTCCCAAAGCCAATTCCGGAAACCTATTGATTCCATGCCATTGTCATTCCTTTCTAAGTCATTCCATGCCATGCCATTGTCATTTCCACACTATTGTCAATACATTCCATGCCATTGCCATGCCTTTCCAAGCCATTCCATTGCCACGCCATTTCCATGCCTTGCCATATCATAGAATTGTCATGCCAATGTTATGCCTTGCCAAGACATTCCATGGCATGCCATTCCATTGCTATTTCATTTCCATGTCATGTCATTTCCATTACTTGCCAAGCAATTCCATGTCATGCTATTGTCATGTAGCTTCCCATTTTAACCTATATAACAATAAATATAACTTTCCATTGTCATGCCATAACATTGGCATGCCTCGCCAAGCCAATAAATGATATTAACTAAGTTACAACAGGATAAATATAACAACCCTTAACACAAGTAATCATTAAATGAAAGGGGGATGAAAATGCAAGCATAAACTAGGGTTTAGATAACAAATGCTTGTTGAAATGCAAGATGACACATAACAACCCTAGAATATTCAAGAAATCAAGAAATGGTACGGTATGGTATGCATTGGCAATTGTATGCTATGGTATTGTATGAATTGGCAATGGAAATGGTATGCATTGGTATGGTATGCATTGCCTTGCCATTGCCTTGTATTGTATGCATTGGAAATGGTATGGTATGGTATGGTATACATTGCCAACGGTATGCATTGACAATGGCAATGGCATGTATTATCTTTACATTGTATGGTATGCATTGGTAATGGTATGGTATGGTATGGTATGGTATGCATTGGCATTGGCAATGGAAATGTAAATGGTATGGTATGCATTGGAAATGGTATGTTATGGAAATGGTAAGGTATGCATTGGCAATGGTATGCTATGGTATGTTATGCATTGGAAATGGAAATGGCAATGGCAATGGTATGCATTGCCTTGTCATTCTCTTGTATGGTATGCATTGGAAATGGTATGGTATGGTATGGTATGAATTGGCAATTGCAATGGTATGCATTGGTAATGGAAAAAGTATGGATTGGAAATGGTATGCATTGCCTTTCCATTGTGTGGTATGCATTGGCAATGGTATGGTATGGTATGGTATGCATTGGCATTAGCAATGGAAATGCAAATGGTATGGTATGCATTGGAAATGGTATGGTATGCAATGGCATGCTATGGTATGGTATGCATTGGCAATGGAAATGACAATGGTATGAATTGCCTTTCCATTGTATGGTATGCATTGGTATGGTATACATTGACTTTCCATTTACTTGTATGGTATGCATTGGCAATAGTATGGTATGGTATGATATGGTATGGTATGCATTGGCAATCGTATGCATTGACTTGCCATTGTATGGTATGCATTGGCAATGGTATTGTATGGTACCACATGCATTTTCATTGGCAATGTCAATGGAAACAGTATGGTATGCATTGGAAATGGTATTCTATGGTATGGTATGCTTTGGCAATGGAAATGGTATGCACTGGTATGGTATGCATTGCCCTGCCATTGCCTTGTATGGTATGCATTGGAAATGGTATGGTATGGTATGGTATGCATTGGCATTGGAAATGGAAATGGAAATGTTATGGTACGGTATGGTATGCATTGGAAATGGTATGGTATGATATGGTATGCATTTCCATTGGAAATGGTATGTTTTGGTATGGTATGCATTGGAAATGGTATGCTATGTTATGGTATGCATTGGAAATGGAAATGGCAATGGTATGCATTGTATTGTATGGTATGGTATTGTATGCATTAGCATTAGCAATGGAAATGGAAATGGTATGGTATGCATTGGCAATGGTATGGTATGAATTGGTAATGGAAATGGTATGGTATGCATTGACATTGACAATGGCAATGGAAATAGTATGGTATGCATTGGCAATGGTATGGTATGCATTGGAAATGGAAATGGTATGCATTGTAAATGAAAATGGTATGCATTGCTATGGTATTCATTTCCTTTCCATTTCCTTGTACGGTATGCATTGGAAATGGTATGGTATGCATTGGCAATGGCAATGGTATGCATTGTCTTTCCATTGTATGGTATGCATTGGCAATGGTATGGTATGGTATGGTATGGTATGCATTGTCATTGGGAATGTAAATGGAAATGGTATGGTATTCATTGGCAATGGTATGTTGTGGTATGGTATGCATTGGCATTGGAATTGGTATGGTATGGTATGGTATTCATTTGCATTGGCATTGGTATGGTATGGTATGCATTACCAATGGAAATGGTATGCATTGTCTTGCCATTGTATGGTATCCATTGGCAATGGTATGGTATGGTACCACATGCATTGGCATTAACAATGGAAATGGAAATGGTATGCTATGGTATTGTATGCCTTGCATTGGTATGGTATGGTATGGTATGCCTTGTCTTGGTATGGTATGCCTTTCCTTGCCTTGGTATGGTATGCCTTTCCATGCCTTGTCTTGTTTTTCCTTCACTTCCCATGTCTTTCCTTTCCATACCATGCATTTCCATGTCATGCCATGCCATGACATTCCATACCTTTCCTTGCATTCACTTGGCATGTCTTGCCTTTTCTACGCTATGTCTTTCCATACCATGCCATTATTTTCCATGCCATGTCTTGCCTTTCCTTCACTTGCCATGTATTGTCTTTCCATACTATGCCTTTCCATCCCATGCCTTTCCATGCCATTCCATTCCTTGCCTTGCATTCACTTGGCATGGCTTTCCTTTTCCATGCCATTTCTTTCCATAACATGCCATTTATTTCCATAACATGTCATTCCTTTCCATGCCATGCCTTTCCTTTCCTTCACTTGCCATGTCTTGTCTTTCCATACCATGTATTTCCATGCCATCACTTCACTTGCCATGAATTTCCTTCATTTGCAATGCCTTTCCTTGCATTCACTTTCCATGCCATAAAAGGATTCATACGTAAAAATTACAATCAAAGGATTCGTTAAGAATGTAATTCTACAACTTTTTATCCCATATTTCTTATATAAAAATACTTGCATGAGAATTTCAATGTTTTGGTCAATGAGGCATATTGCAATTTCTAAAGAGGAGGTCGATTTTCAAGAACACTGTGTCAGGAATTTGTGGGTAGTGTAGTCACATGGGTGTTGCCCAAATAAACTTGTGGGAGATTACATTGGATTTTATGCCCCCGGACCAAATTGGTCACTTGTCCCTGAATGGATTGAAGAGATGAGTTGCAACTCGCGATAAAACTCAAACCGGGACTCGAATGGGCAAACCGTTAGTTGCATTGGATCTAGAGCATTGGTTTTCAACTGGGGGGGTGGGGCTCCACTATCATTCTATCCACCGAAAAACTGTTTGTTGGAGTATCTCTGGCACTAGGGTTTTGGTTAATGAGGAATAGTGCAATTTCTGAAGAGGAGGTCGATTTTCAAGAACACTATGTCGAGAATTTGTGGGTAGTGTAGTCACGTGGGCCTTGGAAAAATATTCTTTTGGGAGCTTACGAAACTCCGTTATGCCACTCAGTTTGGATTTTATGCCACCATACCAAATTGGCCACATGTCCCTAAATGGCTTGAAGAGGCGAGTTAAAACTCGTGATAAAACTAAAATCGGGACTTAGATGGGTGAATTGTCAGTTGCATTAGATCTGGAGAACCGGGTTT
>ML778247.1:285223-319438 GCA_009831015.1 Picea engelmannii | reverse complement strand
TATCTTCGACACTAGGGTTTTGGTAAATGAGGCATAGTGCAATTTTTTAATAGGAGGTCGATTTTCGAGAACACTGTGTCGGGCATTTGTGGGTAGTGTATTTGTATGGGCCTTGTCCAAATAGACTTGTGGGAGCTTACGAAACTCCATTATGCCACTCAGTTTGGATTTTATGCCCCCGGACCAAATTGGCCACATGTCCCTGAATGGCTTGAAGAGGAAAGTTTCAACTCATGATAAAACTCAAACCGAGACTCGGATGGGAGAATCACCAATTGCATTGGATCCAGAGCACCAGTTTTCAACTCGGGGGGGGCTCCGTTGTCATTTATTTGACCGGAAAACTATTTGTTGGCGTATCTCCAGCACTGGGGTTTAAGCAATGAGACATAGTGTAATTTCTTAAGAGGAGGTCGATTTTCAAGAACACTATGTTGGGAATTTGTGGGTAGTGTAGTCACGTGGGCCTTAGAAAAATAGACTTGTGGGAGCTTACGGAACTCTGTTATGCCACTCGGTTTGGATTTTATGCCCCCAGACCAAGTTGGCCACATGTCCCTGAATGACTTGAATAAGCGAGTTGCAACTCGTGATAAAACTCAAACCAAGACTTAGATGGGAGAACCATCAATTGCATTGGATTCAGAGCACCGGGTTTCAACTAGGGGGCCCCCTCTGCTATCATTTCGTGATTCGAGATCTTTTCATCTAGTGACTTATTAAAGAATTGTATTAAATGAGCATAAACTAAAGAGCACCATAAAGAAGGAAAAGCTCAAAAGGAAAGAGACATAAGCATGAAATATGAACACAAAAACTTGATAATGGATTTTGTCCCTGGTGGACTACATCTTCGAGTCCTGCTCTCAAATGGGTAGGCCTTTTTATTAACTCCACAAAAGAATTGGAAAAAATACATAAGTATACCTCATTCTGGAGTTAAGCTATAGAAGTTTTTCTCATATTAGAAAACAAACATCACCATTATGTTCGTGGAGTCGAATTACCTAAAAATGATTGTCTCCATGCCTCCATCCGAGTCTGGCAGTTTCAGGCCTAAGAGACAAACCTGTCTTGGTTTTTGTGCCCACACCTGCAATTAATGACTGGAAAATTTCTCAAAATTCATGCCTCTGTCTCGAAATTTGTGTCTCTTCTATACGATTGTGCCCTTGGTTCTCCTCCCTGTACATTGGCAAAAACCCCCTTTAAATAACAAATGTGGGTGGTTATGCGTTAATGGGTGTGTTGGGGCGTTGGTTGGTTGAGGTTTAGGTGGAGGTCTCGGGGTCGAACTAGCGCCCCCCCCCCCTTTTAACACATTGTTACAACCGTTTATTTTTGGTAGTCTGCTCATTTTGGAAGTCGGTGGAATATGGAACCAGTCTGGTGGAACCGTAACTAGATTTGGTGGACTGCCATTAATATGTATTTTTTTTTGGATTTTCGGTTGTTGGGTGTCATTCGACATTTTCCCACTGCCATGTGGCAGTGCATGGCTGGGCCACGTGGCAGCCAATCATTGGCCTATGTCACCTCTTGGTACAGTCAGCCTGCCACGTAGTGTACGGATGCCATGTCAGCCTGCCAATTAGTGTATGGATGCCACGTGTATTGTACGGAATGCCATGTGGCACATTTTCATTGGTCCACATGTCAGCCTAAAAATTCCAAAAATGAGTGACACGTGGCCGCCTTTGGTGTAACAACCCTAATTAATTATTTAATTATCATAATTAATAAATATTAGTTTAATGAATTATTAAAATAGATTTTTTTGAAGACATTATTATAACATAATTGTTATTAGTAGTTGAACCAATTTGTGGGAGGGATAAGGTGGTTGAGTGATTAATGAGGGGAAGGTGGTGGATAAGGGAGGAGAAGGAAGATAAGGGGAAGAGGAGGACTCGGGAAAGGGAGGTCTTTTGGTTGAGTGATATTTTTAATTGATGAGAGGGTGAGAAATTTGAAGAGGCGGAAGGAGAAGGGAGGAAGCAATTTGGGTTGCATCTGTTCTGCATTTGTTTTGCTTACATCTTACATGAGGACTCTCACAGGAGCACGTGTTGCTGGGAATTTTGGGCTCGGGGGCAAGAAACCGTAAGGAATCCTAGGGCTAGGGAGTCGGAGAGGTTGTTCCTAGCTGGCTGGGAGGTTAATCAGTTTGGGCAGGATTCATCAACTTCAATCCAGCTTCAGTTTAGCATCAGGTTGAGCTTCAATTTAGCATCAGAGTGAGGTAAATACATTTCAATATCATTATGTTCACCATTATATTGTTGTTTCTATTCATCATTATATTGTTGTTTCTGTTCATCATTATACTATTAAAACTGTCAATTATTATGCTGGAACAATATTATTATGTTGGTAAATAATGAAGTAATTAAGATAGAGTTTCTATAATTATATTTATGTTTTATGATGCTCTGTATGCACAAGCCTTACATTTGGTGTTGCCACATCATCATGTTGAAGTCATGTTGATGTCATCATGACACATGTCGCCCTCTACACTTGCCACTTATGTTGTATAGACAATGACGTCATCATTTCTAATGCTAACATCAACAGTACATATGTTGACTCATCCTTATTAACTGGGCTAGGTTGACCAAAACTTTGACCGCGGATATCTTTTGATCCGTAACTCTGTTTGACGAGTTGTTTGCACCGTTAGAAATCTTGTGACACGCTCTTCGTGATTATGCCATTTTCATCAAGTTTTGGGAAATCTGAATTTTTGCCCTTTCTCTATCTATTGAAGCCATTATGAGCGTCCTGAGTTGCCTCTATGAGTTCTAAGTTGTTCTTGGCCTTCTCTGGATCCTTTTTGGATCACACCTTCCCACTAAGATATTTTAGGACCACCAAAAGCTTTCGTCAATCAACAGGTAAGTGAGGGAAGAGTCCCCTCACTTTGTCCTTCTCAATCCACTTTGTCTTGCTTGAATGTGTGCCCTTTAATCCTACTTGAAGATAATCAACATCACCCCTATGTGAAGTCCTCATCCTTCTGTCCAGGATGATATCTTCCTATAACTAATCCAAGTACTCAGGTGAAAACTCATCAACTGAAGGTATTGAAACTTCCTCATCTTGATCCATGATCATGGGAGGCTCAAAAAGTTTCAAGTTCTCTACGTTCACAACGGAGTAAATCTGCATATAAGGTGGAACATATAGATGAAACGCATTGATACCACTTTTCTCCAAGATAATGAAGGGTCCATAAAGAATGGGCTTGATTTTCTTGCCTTCACCCTTCAATCTCTCCTTGTTGATGTGAATCCATACCCGGTCTCCAACCTAGAACTGATGATCAACCCTATGCTTGTCATGCCAAGCTTTATACTGTTCTTTACTTTTCTCCAAATGTTCCCTGACTGCCTGATGTATCTGTTGGATCCTTTGGATGAACTTGTGGGCTCTATCCTCTATTAGTTCTTCATTCACATCGGCATCTCTCCCATACATCAAGTCTAAAGGAACCTTGGGTAAGTACCCAAAACATGTCTCAAAAGATGAACTCTGAGTGGATGAATGTAAAGCTCGATTGTAAACATGGTGTACATAGGGTATATTTTCATCCCATAACTTGGGATGCTTATTGAAGTAGCCTCGAAGCAAAAGTACCATTGTTTTGTTTACCACTTATGTTTGTCCATCAGTCTCTGGAGGGAAAGCAATGCTCCTCTTCAATTTGGTATCCATCATTCTCCACAAGCTGGTCCAAAAGTCCCCAAGGAATCGAGTATCTCGATCCGAGACAATGGATGTGGGTAACCCAAAGTGAATCCAAACATAATAAAAGAAGAGATTATCAGTGTAATATCCCTAAGGCCGAACCCAATTGTAAATGTAAATACAAATGTACTTAAGTTGGTGAGTTGTTTTGATATCATTTTGTATGCACATTTCATGGCATAGTGCGTGCATGTACTGTGCAGTAAAATGAGAAAGTATGCACATTCTTGGGTACCACGCGCAACAACTTGAGTGCGTGATTGTGAGGCCAGCGAGCCTTTGTGTATATGCTTCATTTTATAGGCTGGCGAGCCAGTTATTATGAGCTAGGATGATTATGTTTTGATTAGGCCAGAGAGCCTAGATGTTAAAGGCTAGTGCGCCTATTTTTTTACATATCTCATAATTAATATAAAATATATCGTTGCACACAGACCGACCATGATAAAAGAGATGGGGGAATTAAATACACTGGTTAGGGAAAGGGAGGGGCTAAGTTAAGGAAAGGATCTAAGCTAGGAAGCTTAAGACAAAAAGGAATATTACATTAATATTTCTTAAATCATAAAGTATGGATAATTATTTTATCCTAAGTTCTAAAGTTGGGTACAAGTGGACCAAAGTAGCTCCCAACATGACAAGTGTCAAGTTGGGGACATGCATACATATTGTTGGGACTTAGTTCATTTCCTGTCATCTTTTCCATCATTCCATCCATCATTCGGCATTGACTCCATGACCATTTTCACACACAGTCAGTTAGCTTTCAAACATTCATTTCACTGGACCTGAACCTGTATATGAAGCCATATCTGTTTGGGTAGTTGTTAGCTTAGGAGATGGACTGAAGAAGCAGGTTGTCAAACCCATGGGATACTGAAGAGGTGGGTTGTCAGGCCCATGAGAAAATTCTCTTTGGATGAGAGAATTGTTGGGGAAGTGATTTCCTAAAGGTGTTAAACTACAGTTGTAGGGCTCTGAGACTTCATGTTCGGCCTGTTGCTGAAGCCCTGAAAGGGAAGTGGGGAAGCCGAGGGATTGTTGAGAAGAGAAGGGGCACAATTCCTGGGGTGGGATAGGCATGTGGGGAATGAGGGACTGTAGGTTTTCAGTTGAGTGAGCACCTGAGACGGAGTCTTTCCTATTGTCCATGAGCCATTAGCCTACTTAGGAATCCCTTTACCCAAGTGGAGTTTAGTCCCAACTCAGGGGTGACCCACTACTGAGAGTGATGAGTAGTGTGGTTTAAGGTTGGGAGGTTCGTGGAAGATCTGCACGCAGTTGGTGATATTCTCACAAATATAAGTGTCAATTGGGTGATAAATTTACATGTTGCATTGTTATTTACGTGTTTATTTTATGGGTTTATCTCATGTGTGTTTATAACTGTCTAAATGTTTATGGGTATTTCCTGTATATGTTGCATGTCTATGTTTACTGTTATTTCAGTTTGAATTCGTGCATTTACGTAATGTATTTGTCTGTTACATTTTATATATAAAGCTTCTGCAAGAGTGTTATGTGTGTATGTTTTAAATGCATGCAGTTAGAAAAATTAATGTGGCATAGCTCAGTTGCATGTTGGGTATGTTACAGTATGTTCCACATAGAGATAGAACAGTAAGAGTTCTATGGCATAGCATGGTTCGGCATGGATGGTCGTGGACATTAAAATATGGTATCAGAGCTTCAGTTTTCAACACTGAGCCTAGATGGGCCGAGAAATTTGAGTTGACGCGAAATTTCACAGAAGATTTATTTCGAACGGGCCAAATTTTGAGTTGCAGAGCATCCATGGTAAATTTAGAAACAACGACGTGGAATTGGGAAAAGCCCCAATTTCTCTTGTTAAGTTCATGAGAAAATGGAGAAATTCGTCCAAGTGGTGAGATATTATTATTTTAATATCTGTTTTAGCAAATTCAGACCTGGAATTGGTCGAATTTGAAGTTATAGTGTAGCCATGACAGATGGAGCGAGATTAATAAATAAAATTCTCAATTCGTGAATGATTTTTGGGTAAATTCGTTCCAGAAATGTCAACCCACGGTGATCTATTTCTATAGAGGTTTAACTGGTGTTATTAGGTTGAAATTGATCGAATTTCATAGTTGCAGAATTTCTATGGTAATTGGGAAAAAGCCCCAATTTTAGCAGTGGAATTCACGAGGAATTGAAGCACATAAAAATGTATGTGCACAGGTGGGTGCACTAAAATGCGCAGTGAAGGCTTATGATATGTCAAAAAAACTGGTCACTGCGCGGAAAAATGTTAGTGTGCGTATGTGCACACTAAATTTTGCTGCCACGCAGAAAGATGTTAGTGTGCACGCTAAATTTCGGTGTTGCGCAGAAAAATGTTAGTGTGCGGGTGTGAATGCTAAATTTTGGCGACGCACAAAAAAATGTTGGTGTACAGGACCACGTGATAAATTTATCATTTCGCGGTGTGCACACACATAATAATGACACGCGTGGTGTGCACAATATTAGCAGAGCGCAGAGGAGTTTGGTTGGTGCGTGCGCAATGTGGATAAATGTTGTCGTGCGACAACTTAGTTAGTGGTGCACGCAAAGTTTTAGTGCACGGTGGAGACATACTAAACTTTGGAATGATTCATCACGTCGAGTGAAATGTGTGTGGAATATCAGCGCGCGGCACAAAAATTGTGTGCAATGGATATTGGCGCGCGACATAAAAGTAGTGCGCACAGTTAGTGGCGCGACAGAGAAGTGATACATAGTGATTTTAAAGTGCGCAAAACACGATTTACCTTGTGTTGGTGTTGTGCATTGTGAATATGGGTTTACAAGATGAATTTGTGCACGCGAATTCGTTTGAAGGGTGAACAACAGCAGAAAATCAATGATTTTTTGCAACATTTTATATCATTTGAACGCCATCTTTTTGCAGTGTGTTTTTGAGGGCTTTAAGAGTGTTTTAAGCAACTCAAAAACCATGAGACAGAGGTGTATCAAAGGCACACTATGTCTCTACAACTCAAATGAAAGAGCTCGGATAGATCTTTCAAATGATGTAAATTGTTCGTCAAACAAAGCTTTTTTAGGAAAGTTACAGCCGAAACGGTGGAGGGTAAATTATATGACCCAACTAACTTCAAAGGGCCATAACTTTCTGCTCCAGAATCAGATTGAGGTGCAGGAGAATTCAATGGAAATCTAATGAACCGTAGAAGATATTCCCATAGATGAATTAAATTTCTGGGCAAGTTAAAGATGTTTAAAATGGAAAAGAAGGCACCTGTAGCATTCCAGACCAAAAACACAAATTGGCCTAGACCTTCAATAGGTTGTAACTAGCATCCTAGAACCCAAAATGAGGTGAAACTTGGACAGAATGTCCATAATATATTTATTCAAAAACCCAATTGAGATAATATGAAAATTCTAATGGAGTAGGTGCAAAAATTCATAAATACAGTGCAGAGTTGCACCAAGTTGAAAAATGAACAGAAAAATTAATGGGAAATTTCAAATGACCATAACTTTCTTCTCTAGACTCGGAATTGAGCATGTGAGAAGGAGTTGGAAAGGTCTCGAATAGTGGAATCTAAATATCCACCCTGAAAATTGATCTGGGCATTCAAATTTTCAGGAAATCGGAAGAAAGGATTCTGATATATTATTGAACCAAAATGGTTCATATTTTTCATGAAATTGCTAAAACAGTTAGTCTGACAAAGTTTTGTTGGCTGCACATTTTGTAGAGTTAAAAACAAATAGATCAGATCAAGATCAGTGGAGATTCCATAGGAATGGAAGAGGCACAAGGGACTTACAGTCAGCAAGATGAGAGCAGAGGGATGGATGTCCATTTGGGCATTGAAGGAACAAACTCCAATGGACATGGAGAAGGAAGAGATGAAAACATGAATATGGCAGAGACCATTACAAATTTGCAGAATAATTTCCAAAGCCATAAAGTTGATAATGAAAGTCTTATGAGAGACAAGGAGCAACAGGATGACTTCAACATGAAGTTATTGGAGATCTTTAACAGAATAGAAAAGAAATTGGATAAGGAGAGTGGCTCAATCAAGTCAGGAAATCACAGGTCTCATGATGAGAAAAGAAAAGCAAGAAGTGTTAGTAGGAATCACCACCACTCCCCAAGGAATTCCAATAAGATATCACACAGCATCTTAAGTCCATCCCCTATCAGAAAGAATGAGAGATCTAGAGTGGATGATGTAGAATTCCTGCAGAAACCCCGATAGATCTAGAATTCTAGTTAAATCGAACACAAACAATTTGTTGATATTCAAGAGATGAGAGAAAGTTTTTTCTTCATAAATCAGAGAATTATATTAATAAAAAATGAATATACATGAGAAACCATCCTTAAAAAGAAGAGAGGAGGTGAATATATAGAATTTCCAACATAGAAATTCTAGTCAAAAAAAGCTAGAAATAGCTAAAATAGGTGTCATAAGCTAAGGGAGACCACATAGTTCGACCTAGACCACTAAGATACATGTCACACACTCATTAATGTCCATAAGAATCAATTGATGTGCATCATCTCACTTAATCTCACTTAACTGACAAGAGAAGCAGTTCCAACTCACTTAACTGACCCGAAATAGTAGTTACTAATAATAGTAACGGAAAAAATCATTAATTAAGGAATAAATATCTCACTCAAAGAGGAGGTGCACATTACCGAATAATAGATTATTTTTTTCATGGGGGAGTTGGAATAAATCATGAATAAATCAAGAAAATCAAGAATAAATTGAGAAAATCAAGAACCAGGAGTTGAGTCTTGATCTAAAATTAGCAGTTTTCCCTAAAATGTAGGGATGAGGTGCCCTTCTTCTCTATGTGGCCAAATTAGGTGAAATAAAGTGTAAATGAATGTATTGACCAAGATCTAGGAGTCTAATGTAGGTATAAACTAATGTAAGTTAGGGTTATGCTCCAACACCCCCCCTTAAGCCTAATTGTAATGACAAAAAATTTGAGTCCCGACAACTTGGCCATTTTAGGTACTCATTACATAAAAGAAATCTTCATGAAAAGAGGAAAGAGGGAAAACCTTGTGGGAAANCCCCCCCCCCCCCAAAAAAAAAAAAAAAGAAGAAAAAAAATGTTGAGTGGCCAAAAGTGACCTACTCAGTTGTCTCCACCACTCCAAGCATAGCTCTCAGTTTTGAAAATTTATTTTCAGTGAATGACTTGGTGAAGATGTCTGCAACCTGCTGCTCTGTGGGGCAGTACTGCAGTGAAATGACTCTGTCATGGATCAGCTCGTGGATGTAATTCATATGAATATTGATGTGCTTGTTCCTCTGCATCACGGCATCAAACAAGCTTTCTTCCTTTCGAAAGTGGAACCAAGTCCCATGTGTTGTTGTCCATAAGAGCAGAGTACTCTTCATCCATGGTAGCCTCCCAGAGTGGGTTTCCAGAAGCCTTAGAGTGTGACTTTGGATCTGAACCAAGTGACATATAGCAATGTATGGGAAGGAAAGTTTTTGTGGTAGCCAGGGCTTGAGGAGCCCCAAAAACCTGTGATCTAGTTCTTCTTGTATCCGCGGGATCACCAACTAGTTCACCTGCATCTTGTAGGGTTTTCTCTGCCCAAGTTGGCAACTGAGTTGGAGTAGCCATGACCTGATCCTCATCCTCTATATCAAACCCAAGAGGTGAAGAAGCTCTCTATGCCTTCCCTTTGTCAAAATTTTTCTCTAGATGCTTGCCAGGAATGCATCCTTGACATACACCGCTTGTGAATTTAATAGTTGGCAATCCTTCTACCATGTTTTCCTTGTTGAGTTGATGCAAGTAATTATAGTTTAGATGGTCAAATATTTCATACCATAACCTGCTGATATCATTATATTGTGACAGAAATACAGTGCTAATAGATTTAGGAACAAAGTGGGAGAAGAAATACAAACAAGAACCGTGATCTGCAATTCCATGTGCAAGCTGTGAGTCTGTGGAAATGTCGATAATCACTGCGGAGTCTAGAGTGAACTCCACCTTCCTTCCAGATCCAGAATGAGTGATCTGATATATCGAGAGAAGATTTGTGGACAGTGAGGTAACATGAAGCACATTTGTGAAGCAACCCCCTTCAATATCAACAATTCCTTCTCCGCACACCTTTGCGGGTGTGGCATCTCCCAAGTAAATTGGGGATCTGGTGCTTTCTTCAATGGAGGAAAATTCATCTTTTGATGCATCCATATGGTTCGATGCACTTGAATCAAAGATCCAAGATGATGGAAGTGGATGTGACAACCATTAAAGCATGACCCTCTAGTGCTCTCCCTCTCGTTATGTTATCATCTTTCTTCTTTGCATTTTCAAGCACCGTGAGATTGTGTTTCCGCAATTACTTAGCCATCTCATCGATAGTCTTCCTCGTGAAATTTTCTTCGGGATGAAAACCTTTGGAAGAGTAGCTGAAAAGTGTTATTTCCTTCTTCTTCTTACCATTAGGCTCAAAAGAGTTATTTGAAGATTGTGCGGATCTCTCCTTCTTCGATTTAGGAAATTTACCCGTTCCTTTTTTCTTGTCTTTTCCACTGCTCTTTGGAGCATTAGTAGCCACAAGTGCTTGGTTCTTGGAACGCTTGATGGAACCCATTTGGACTAACTTAGCTTTCTATTGAGTCAATTCTGCAATGAAATCATTCAATGGAGGCATTTTCCATTTTTCCTGAGTCAATTTAGATGCTTGAAAAGATGACACAAATACGGAATATTCAGGGTCTGATTTCAAGAGAATTGAAAGGATGAGTTGTTCTTCCTCTTTCGTGACTCCACATGCATTAAGTTCAATGAGGAGGGATTCGAACTTGGTGAATAATTCTTCCAGGTTGCTGAAATGAATTCGACTTAGGGATATGAGTTCATTCTCCAGTTGATGCACTCTCATTGCATCCTGCTTGCCGAATAGTCCTTCCAATGTGGTCCAGACCACATCGGAAGTAGTGAATCTACTGACATGAAAGAGGAAATCTCTGGAAATTGATAGGCATATCAGCCCAATTGCTTCATCTAATTTATTGAAATACTTTATCTTCTCGGCTGCAGCAGTCGGTTCTTTCTCTATTCCCATTGTTACTCGGTAAAACCTTTTGCTTCGGAGAAGGAGGGAGATCTATGCCTTCCATTCGAAGTAATCGAAAGGATTTAGAATGAGTTTTGTGGGCTAAGAGAGATGATCCATTGCTACTTGTTGCGCCTCCTGGTGATCTATACTTGTAAATAAAATCGTGTATAATCCACTAGATTCAATCTAGCTCTGATACCATGTAGAATTCCTGCAGAAACCCTGATAGATCTAGAATTCTAGTTAAATTGAACACAAACAATTTGTTGATATTCAAGAGATGAGAGAAAAATTTTTCTTCATAAATCAAAGAATTATATTAATAAAAAATTAATATACATGAGCAACCATCCTCAAAAAGAAGAGAGGAGGTGAATATATAGAATTTCCAACATAGAAATTCTAGTAAAAAAAAAGCTAGAAATAACTAAAATAGGTGTCATAAGCTAAGGGAGACCACATAGTTCGACCTAGACCACTAAAGATACATGTCACACACTCATTAATGTCCACAAGAGTCAAGTGATGTGCATCATCTCACTTAATCTCACTTAACTAACAAGAGAAGCAATTCCAACTCACTTAACTGACCCGAAATAGTAGTTACTAATAATAGTAAAGGCAAAAATCATTAATTAAGGAATAAATCTCTCACTCAAAGAGGAGGTGCACATTCCCCAATAATAGATGAGTTTTTTCATGGGGGAGTTGGAATAAATCATGAATAAATCAATAAAATCAAGAATAAATCAAGAACCGGGAGTTGAGTCTTGATCTAAAATTAGCAGTTTTCCCTAAAATCTAGGGATGAGGTGCCCTTCTTCTCTATGTGGCCAATTTAGGTGAAATAAAGTGTAAATGAATGTATTAACCAAGATCTAGGATTCTAATCTAGGTATAAAATAATGTAAGTTAGGGTTATGCTCCAATAGATGAACTGTGAGGAGAAATGAACAAAATCAAACCTCCTACATTTGATGGTGAGCACAAAAGGGATGAAGATGCAAAAACATGGTTGATGGGCATGAGAAATTATTTTCAATTGCATAATTATTCTTCTCATGCAGAAGGTAGAATTTCCATCTATCAACTCAAGGGAAAGACATACATGTGGTGGGATCAGCTTGTGAAGGTGCAGCACATTAAAGAGAAAAGTGTTACTTGGAGGGAATTCAAGAAGTATTTTGAGAAGAAATACTTGACTAAGAGATACTATGACAAGAAAATGAAAGATTTCTTTGAATTCAAGCTTGGGAGTATGACCATAGATGAATATGAGAGAAGGTTTCTAGAACTGTTGAAGTATGTCTCTTTAATCAAGGATGAGATAGACAAAATTCAAAGGTATTTGAGTGGATTTCCATCATTTATCAGTGAAAAAATACAGTATGATGATCCAAAGATATTGGAGGAGACCATAAGGCAAGCTAAATGCCTTTATGAACAACAGAAAGCAAGGCCAACTTTCCAAAAATATTGGGAAGACAAAAAGAAGTTAAAGATGGATCAGAGGAAGAAGGGATTTAAGCCTCCATTCTTCAGAAATAATCCTCAGGTACAGCCAACTTCTAGAGAACCCAGAACAATTGAGGTAGTAGGTCAAAGGCCAAGGCAACCACCTATTCAATGTTGGGGTTGTAAAGGAGATCACATGTACAGAGATTTTCCTCGGAGAGGTGAAAAAGGGAGAATTGTTCACAATGTACAGCAAGCTAAAACGGTGGAGGACATGGGCAGAAATGTACCTAGGATCTATGCAGCCATGGACAACAAGCAAGTAGAGTATCAATAACATATGATTGAAGTGGAAGGTATGATCAACAACCGAACCATTTCTATTTTAATTGATTCAGGAGCTATTCATAGTTATATAGATCCTAACATGGTGGAAAGTTTGCATTTTCCAAGAAGGAAGCATGGAAAATCTTGGTTGGTGCAGCTGGCTACAAGAGCCAAAAGAAAAGTTAATGAGATGGTTAAGTCATGTCTTATGGACATGAATGGGATGAACACAAGGGAAGATTTGAACATCTTTCCTTTAGGTTCCTATGATTGTCTAATTGAGATGGATTGGTTGGACCAACATCATGCCATCCTAGACTATCATAACAAGGCATTTACTTGCTTGGATGAGGAAGGGAACTTAAGGAAAGTGCAGGGAATTCCCAGGGTAGTAACCATCAGAGAAATTTCAGCATTGCAGCTAAAGAGATGTTACAAAAAAGGGTGTCAAATATTTGCAGCACATATGAAAGAAACACCTAAAGATAAGGTGTCAAATTTGGAAGATCATGCAGTCTTGGAAGAATTTGAAGATGTGTTCAAGGAGGTACCAGGACTACCCCCAAATAGAGATATTGATTTCTCTATAAATTTAATGCCTGGAGTAGCTCCAGTGTCAAGGACTCCTTACAGAATGAGTACACTAGAGCTAAAGGAGTTGCAAATGCAACTTGAAGAACTTTTGAAGAAGGGGTATATACGCCCAAGTGTGTCACCTTGGGGTGCCCCAGTATTTTTTGTGAAGAAGAAAGATGGAACATTAAGATTGTACATTGATTTCAGACAATTGAATAAAGTGATTGTTAAGAACAAGTATCCTCTGCGAAGGATTGATGATCTCTTTGATCAATTAAAGGATGCAAAGATATTTTCAAAGATAGATCTCAGGTAAGGATTAAAGAGGAATATATCAGCAAGACCGCCATCAAGACAAGGTATGGTCATTATGATTTCACAGTGGTGCCATTTGGGTTGTCAAATGCACCAGTTCTTTTCATGTGTTTAATGAATGGTGTTTTCCGAGAATATTTAGACAAGTTTTTCATTGTCTTTTTGGATGACATTCTTGTATATTCCAAGTTAGAAGAAGAGCATGAGCATCATTTGAGAATGGTGTTGCAAGTATTATGGGAGCATCAGTTGTATGCCAAGTTGAGAAAGTGCTCATTTTATCAAAAGAAAATTCATCATTTGAGGCATATCATTTCAAAGGATGGGATAACAGTGGATCCTTAGAAGATAGAAGCAATTAGAGAATGGTTAGCACCAAAGAATGTGGTGAGATAATTCATGGGTCTTGCGGGATACTATAGGATATTTATTGAAGGTTTTTCAAATATAGCACACCCAATCACTTCCTTGCAAAGAAAGGGTGTGAAGTTTCAGTGGGCATTGGATTGTGAAAAGAGTTTTGAACACTTGAAACAATTATTAACAAGTGCTCCAATACTAAGGATTGCAGACCCAAATGAAGACTTCATTGTATGCACAAATGCATGTAAAGAAGGACTTGGTGGAGTCATCACTCAAAATGGGTTTGTTATATGTTATAAATCAAGGAAGTTGAGGGAGCATGAAAGACACTATACCACTCATGATTTGGAGTTGGCAGCCATAGTGCATGCCTTGAAGAAATGGAGACACTACCTTATGGGGAAAAGGTTTGAGCTCAGGACAGACCACAATGGTCTAACATATTTATTTGATCAACCAAATCTAAATGCTAGGCAAAGCAGATGGTTAGAATTTCTAAGCGAATATGACTTTGATATAAATCATATCAAGGAGAAAGAGAACAAAGTGGTTGATGCACTCAGCAGAAGAGTACATGAAATGCATGCTACAGCCATTAGCATGTACCAATCAGATTTGAAAGACAAAATTATAGAGGCTTCCAAATCAGATTTGCAATACAAAGAATTAGTGGCAAAATTACAGCAAGGTAATTTGCAACAGAAAATTGAAGATTACAAGCTAGATAATGATGAAATTCTTAGGTACAGGGGAAAAATTTATGTACCAAATTCCCAAGAGCTGAAAAATATGATATTGAGAGGAATGCACAATGTGCCTTATGTTGGGCACCCAGGATATCATAAAATTATTGCAGTTGTCAAAAGCCAATATTATTGGCCAGGCATGAAGAAAGAAGTTGTAGATTTTATTGCCAGATGTTTGGAATGTCAAAAGGTAAAGGCTGAGCATAGACACCCAATTGGTTTGCTACAGCCATTACCCATTCCTGAGTGGAAATGGGAAGTTGTGACCATGGATTTCATCTCTAAACTTCCCAGAACAAACAAGCAACATTATTCTATCATGGTGGTGGTGGATAAGCTTACTAAAGCTGCCCATTTTATTCCAGTTAAACTCACTCACAAGTCAACGAACATTGATGATGTTTATATGAGGGAAATTGCTAGATTATATGGCATACCCAAGACAATTGTATCTGACAGAGATCCAAAATTTACCTCAAAATTTTGGAGGGGATTATTTAATGGTTTTGGAACAAATTTGAATTTCATTATAGCTTATCATCCAAAATCAAATGGGCAAACAAAGAGGGTGAATCAAGTGATTGAAGATATATTGAAGATGTATGTGATGGATAAACCATGAAAATGGGAAGACTACCTACACTTGGTAGAGTTTACTTATAACAATGGGTACCAAGCATCTCTAAAGATGAGCCCATTTGAGGCACTTTATGGAAGAAAGTGCAACACACCAGTAAGCTAGGATAACCCAACAGATAGAGCAGTGGTTGGGCCAGATTTGATCAGGGAAATGGAGGAGCAAATGATTAAAATAAAACAAAAATTAAAGGCTTCCCAAGACAAGAAAAAAAGCTATGTTGATAAGGGCATAACTCACAAGAAATTTAAAGTGGGTGATCATGTATTCTTGAAAGTGAGGGCCAACAAAAGTTCCCTAAAGTTGGGAAACTGTTCAAAGTTGGAAGATCGCTATTGTGGGCCATTTGAAATCCTAGAGAGGATTGGTCCATTTGTTTATATGATTGCATTGCCTGCATCTATGTTTTTTCATAATGTATTCCATGTATCATTGCTCAAGAAATATATATATGATGTTAATCATGTTATTGATTGGAATGTGATTCAGGTGGAGCAAGAAGGCGCTTTTCAAGTGCATCCGGTGCACATTCTGGACCGGAAAATCAAACATCTCCATAATTGAGCCATAGGGCTTGTAAAGGTCCAATGGACCTGGTACGACCATGAGGATGCTAATTGGGAGCATGAGGATGCAATGCGGGCAGAACACCTACATCTTTTTTACTATTTTTGAAATTTAGTTGTACATGGGTACATGATGCACTGAGGTCAGTGCATAAATAAGGGGAGGGGATTTTAATATCCCTAAGGCCAAACCCAATTGTAAATGTAAATACAAATGTACTTAAGCCGATGACTTGTTTTGATATCATTGTATGCACATTTCATGGCATAGTGTGTGCATGTACTACGCAGTAAAATGAGGAAGTATGCACATTCATGGATATCGTGCGCAACAACTTGAGTGCACGTGATTGTGAGGCTAGTGAGCCTTTGTGTATATGCTTCATTTTATAGGCCGTTGAGCCAGTTATTATAAGCTAGGATGCTTATGTTTTGATTAGGATGGAGAGCCTAGATGTTAAAGGCTAGTGTGCCTATTTTTGTACATATCTCATAATTAATATAAAATACATCGTTGAGTGTATACCGACCATGATAAAAGAGATGGGGGACTAAACTCCACTAGTTAGGGAAAGCGAGGGGCTAAGTTAAGGAAAGGGGCTAAGCTAGAGAGCTTAAACCAAAAAGGAATATTATATTAATATTTATTAAATCATAAAGTATTGATCTAGGTGGATATTGGTTGCCACCCACCTTTTCCAACTGGCTCAAAACAGTTTTCTGACAATTTTGGCAATTTACTATTTTTAGCAGTTTTAACTTTCGGGGCCATTTTGAGGGTCTAAATGAAGGTTTTTAGGGATAGAGATTCTTAATGATATTTGAAGGCATAATTGAACCCCCAAAATGAATCTCCTTGACAATACCTTTCCAATGGGCTATCATACGCCTAAAATGAAGATCGTGTGCAAACGTTACAACCCCGGGAAGTTGATGTACTAACTTACCCAAACGGGGCCCACATGACTTTTGGCGCTTCATCTTCTAGGGTTAGGTTTTGGATGTCTAGGGTTTTGTGCATTCTTTTTTATTGTAAAAATTCCTTCAGAGCCTCATTGTAATCATCTTCTTTCGAATGATCACAGTCGTCACATCTCTTCTCAGAGATACGCCGCCACCATTCCAACAAGCTTGTTTTCGCTGCATTTTACAGTTTCAGCTTATTTCCTTATTGAATAGAAAACCAGTTTTACTGTATCTCTATTATTTTGTGTTAAGCACTTGTTAATGATTTGTAGTCATTTTGTTATGCTCATAAAATTCGAATCAATTATGGATAATTATTTTATCCTAAGTTCTAAAGTTGGGTACAAATGGGCCAAAGTAGCTCCCAACATGACAAGTGTCAAGTTGGGGATATGCATACATATTGTTGGGACTTAGTTCATTTCCTGACATCTTTTCCATCGTTCCATCCATCATTTAGCGATGACTCCATGACCATTTTCACACACAGTCAGTTAGCTTTCAGACATTCATTTCACTGGACCTGAACCTGTATCCGAAGCCATGTCTGTTTGAGTAGCTGTTAGCTTGGGAGCTGGACTAAAGAAGCGGGTTGTTAGGACCGTGGGATACTGAAGAGGTGGATTGTCAGGCCCGTGAGAAATTTCTCTCTGGATGAGATAATTGTTGGGGAAGTGATTCCCTGAAGGTGCTAAACTACAACTACAGGGCTCTGAGACTTCCTTTCTGGCTTGTTGTTGAAGCCCTGGAAGGGAAGTGGGGAAGCCGAGGGACTATTGAGCAGAGAAGAGGCACACTTCCTGGGGTGGGACAAGCATGTGCAGAGTGAGGGACTATAGGCTGTCAGTTGAGTGAGCACCTGAGACGAAGTCTTTCCTATTGTCCATGAGCCATTAGCTTGGTTAGGAATCCCTTTACTCGGGTGGAGTTTAGTCCCAGCTCAGGGGTGACCCACTGCTAAGAGTGATGAGAAGTGTGGTCTAAGGCTAGGAGGTTCGTCGAAGGTCTGAACACAGTTGGTGATATTCTCACAAAGATAAGTGTCAATTGGGTGATAAATTTACATGTTGCATTGTTATTTACATGTTTATTTTATGGGTTTATCTCATGTGTGTTTATAACTGTCTAAATGTTTATGGGTATTTCCTGTACATGCTTCATGTCTATGTTTATTGTTATTTCAGTGTGAATTCATGCATTTGCGTAATGTATTTGTCTATTACATTTTATATATAAAGCTTCTGCAAGAGTATTATGTGTGTGTGTTTTAAATGCATGAAGTTAGAAAAATTAATGTGGCATAGCTCAGTTGCATGTTGGGTATGTTACAGTATGTTCCACAGAGAGAGAGAACAATAAAAGTTCTCTGGCGTAGCATGGCCTAGCATGGATGGTCGAGGATGTTACAAGCAGTATGCTCAGTAGTGTTCTAATTTTTACATGGCATCAAGATAAACATATTGTTGAACCTATCCACTACAACATACAAATAGTCATGACCCCCCTCTGGTCATTGGTAAACCCCTTACAAAATCCATGGAAATTCTTCCCCATGGATGGGATGGAACAGGAAATGGTGAGTATAGCCCCAGTTTTATATTAGTGGGCTTACAAGTAGAACACATCACACACCCCTTTATATATTTAGTTACAATTGCTTTCATTTGAGGCCAATAACAAAACCTCTACAAATGAGCCATAGTTTTTCCTACCCCAATGATCCAAAAATATGACGAAGACTTGATAAACTTGATTAAATTAAATTGCAAGTGAAATGTTATGTGTTTAAGGCAACCGGATCAATTTGCAACACATAATAAAGGATTAATTATGTAGAAATAAACATAGATAGCATCAAAAATCATTGAACATCAGACATAAACACAACAACTTGATAAAGGATTTCACCCCACTCCGGGCTACATCTCCTGGTCCAGCCTCCAAATGGATCTTTTATATTAAATTGCTCAAAGTGCTTAAAAACAAGTCTTACAGTGCTCAAATCAGCAAAATGACTGCTCCAATGGCTCCGCAGCATGCCAAAACCCCTGTCTAGGCTCTGACGGCACCTGAAACGGTCGAAAAATGAAGAAGATAGCCTCCTTGAAGTCTCCCCTCCTTCTTTGCTGTCTCTGGTTCTACAATCTGCACCCTTGTTCTCCAAACCTGGCACACACGCTCATTTAAGCGGAAAAACCAAGACCCGTACGCAACCGCGCACTGGTACAAACCATAGAACGGTTAGGGCGCCTCCAGCCCCCAACCGCCTCGGCACTGGGTCATATGGCCATGGGACCAGAGCCTTGGCATAAAAGGAGTTTAACCGTTTGAAAACGGTGTAAACGGATTAACTCCCGCGCGAATACAAAACGTATTATCCCCGCGCGTATTAAACTCGTGGTAAAGGTTCAAACCCCCGCACGCAACACATAATAAATACATTACATATATATATTGCAATGCAATGTTTTTGCAATATAATATACAATATGAATGCGCGCGCGCCAACATTCGGGTCAATGGGTCATATTACATTTGCAATGAAACCGTGGGCCGGGGCTTATGCCCCGGCCCGCACCCTTTTTCAAAATCAAACAATATACCACTTTAAATATAATATGCCCCGCCTTGTTAACAAGGAACAACCAACGGATAGTTGGCTAGTGGAGTGTTTGTTAAGTCTTTGTATAGAGAGGGAGGTCCCGGGTTCAAACCCGCGGACTCCAATATATTTTTTTACACACAACCAAATTAATCAAAAATGAAGAGACACGTGTCAGCACCCGATTCGCTGACAACTGTCCAATACAAATAAACCACGTCTGCCCTCTGCCACATCAGCATGACAGTGCAAACCTCCACATGGCCGTACGGACTGTACGGACAGGTACAGTCAGCACCCCAATTTTTTTTCATGTTTGACTTGGCGGTCAAATCGCGATATCTCCTCCATACGGACTCCGTTTTCGAAAATAAATATACCGCCGGAATCAGGAAAATGAGACGGACGCAATGGTACTATTTTCATCTCAATCTGAGCACTTTGAAAATTGAGCAAATTTTGATCCCCTGATCACCCAAAATTCCCAGACACAAGATAAGTGTGAGCTTCTCGTATTACATGGACCCGTTCACTTGTAGGAATACATATATTTCCAATATGGTAGAGTATTTTTCCCTGTAGACAATAGTTCTCTACATGTGCACCATAGGTTAGCTTCTCATATACTTATTTAAAATATTCATCGATGGAATATTTTTCTACATAGCTATCATGAGATAAAGAAATATTCTTCAAAATAATAGAAGCAGCAATAGGAGTTCTAGAAAGAATATCGACTACCTCGTTACTTGTACCCTTTTTGCACTTGATTACCAAATGAATTGTTGTAGAAAACCCATCCACCTGTAGTGTCGAGATTGTTGCAATTTGGTTTGTGATTGGAGATACTGTAAGGGTAGGGGATCTGTATGTATGATTGTTTCCTTCCCTAACAAGTAGTGCTTCCATTTTTTTACACTTTGAACTAATGCATACAACTCTTTATCATATGTAGGATAGTTAACAACAACTAGATTAAAATTTTTAGAGTGATAACATAGAGGCTTATCATATTGCATCAATACGACACCCATGGTGTATCCATTGGAATCTGTCTCGATCTCAAAGGCTTTTAAGATTTGGCAGTGTTAATACTAGTGCGGTATTGATCTTCTCCTTCAAAATGTTGAAATATTTTTGTTGCTTTCCTTCCAACTGAAAAGTGTTCTTCACACTGGTTAAGGCATGCAAAGGAGCTTTTATAAAGGAGAAGTTGGGAATGAATCTCCTCCAATACTGAACTGCACCTAAGAAGCTTCGGACCTCGGTTACACTTTTTGGCTCAGGCAATTTTACAATTACATCAATTTTGGAAGGATCAATTTTCAATTGTCCTCCTCCTACAATATGACCTGAGTACACAAGTGCAGTCTTGTCAAATTCACATTTAGACAATTTTACATGAAACTTTTCCCTTTGCAAAGTATCCAATACTTTCTTTACATGCCTCACATGCTCATCCCAAGTCCCACTAAAAACAAGAATGTCATCTAAATATACAATCACAAAGTCATCTAGGAAAGTCTTGAATACATCATTCATCACACGCATGAAATTTTCTAGAGAATTACAAATTCCAACGGCATATCCTTGTTTGGTTTTAAAGGCAATTTTCCATGCATCCTGTTCTACAACCCTGATTTGATGATACCCACTACGCAAATCCAACTTAGTGAAATAAACAACATTCTTCAATTGATCAAGTAAATCATCTATGCGAGGAAGAGGGTATCGATTTTTCACCGTGATTTTATTTAAATCTCGGTAATCGATACACATTCGTCATGTGCCATCCTTATTTGGCACCATCACGATCGGATAACCACAAAGAGATGAACTAGTCCTGATGACCCCTTGATCCAATAAGCCCTGTACCTGCTTCTTGATCTTTATCATCTCCATAAATGACATCCTCTACATTCCCACATTAGGAAGTCAAGAATCATGTTGAAGATGTATCTTATGTTGGATTTCCCTCTTAGGAGGTAATCCATATGGTTCCTGAAAAATATCGTCATACTTAGAAATGATATCAATTAATTATTTTTTATGAGATGGATCACACCCTTGAAAAGCGTCGGATGTCTCGACATCTTTCTCTCTGACGACCATGAGTACATATCTCTTATTAGTGTTTATGAGTCTTTTCATTTGTCCTACACTAAAAAGTATTGTATTTACCCTCATGTTGTGAGCTCTAACAATATACTCCACTCCCCCCTTAGTAAGGTGGTATTTTTTCTCATGACGAAAGAATATTGTTTTTCTATCATAAAGATAAGGACTTGCCAACACTATGCCACATATATCAAGCAGTACAACATCCAAATATACTTCATCAATCAACTTTGAAGCAATAGAAAATCTGACCCTACATTGTTTGGTGACATTAATTTTTTCTTTATCACATACCAAACCAAGAGGATAAGGCTTCGGATGTGGTTTCATTTCAAGACTCGTCCTCTTAAAAAGTGATTCATATATTAAGTTTACTTGGGAACCCAGATCAAATAATTTATCTATACTAGTGTGTTTAGATACAACTCTTATATGAAATAACTCATTCCTCTTACGTTCATCAACATCAGATTCATCATTGGAACTTGAACTAGCATGAAGAGAATATTTACCTTGTACTCCAAACGATGTGATATTTCCTTCATCTCATGAATCGGAACCAATATCTTGTTGCACTATAGCAATGGTCTTTGTCTTTTCCTTTCCACCGAACTGTTTCAGTTTCTTTTCTGGATGCATTTTCCAACAGTGTTCTTCATCGTGACCGCTCTTCTTGCAATGAGTGCAAGATGGTTTTCCTCATTCTCTCGCTACTGTAGCGGTATTCTTGTCCTTCCTTTTAAACTTCTTGAAAGTCTTTTGTGGGAAATTAGAAGGTTTATTTATGGGATCTTCCTGAACATGTTTCTCATTGTTCTCAAGGTGAGTGGCTTGCACACAAACTTCGTCAAGACTAGTGGGGTTAAACAAGAGAAATGTATGACGAATATAACTATGAAGTGTGCCAATATATTTAATTGAAGTTTCATAAGAATCCAAAGGAATGTTTAATGAGAGATATTTATTCCTAAATTCTTCTGTGAAACTTTGTATAGTTTGACCTTCACTTTGCCTTAAAGTTTTCCATTCCATCATTGCTTTATGTAAATACCCTAATGGATATAACTGCTTCCTTATCTCTGATTTAAATTCCAACCATGAGGAAAGAATATTACCACACTTACTTCTGTCATGAAGCTTACTCTCCCACCATATGAGAGTGGTGCCTTCTGTTATCACTCTAGGAGTCCTTCTCAGGTTGTAGCTTGAAGAAACCTAGTAACTTAAAGTATGTTTTGGTTTTTTATGTTTGTTGGATCAAATGGGATAACTAAACAATTGGTTCATAGTCAAGACACTGAAATATATATAACTAAATGAGACAATGCTTTCAAAAGTCAATAATCAAATAAGTAACTGAAATGGTGGGTGAAGAAAGACTATATTTATCAACTAGAATACATATGTGATGGGATGAATAAAGATAGCACGGATTAATATTAAATCAATGTTTATGAGTTGACCAATGAGATGATAGTCATTTGCAACTAGACAAACTTAGATAACAATAATCATCCAGAGTACAGGAAAAGATAGAAGATGGAAATCTGACATTAACAATGAAAGAAACTTATGATCTGTATTATATGCAAAAGGTCTAATACAAAAACAACATGGTCTAGTCTCCATACTCGAACCCTTACTTCCTCTGAAGTTTTAGTCTTTATATCCTTTACATAATATTTCCAGATCCTAAGAAATTGGATCAAATATACTAAAAATAGAAGGTCAAAACAGTTTCATAAAACTAGGAATAGATCCTATTTTAAGGGTTGAACCCTTATCCTGATAATATTCATGGTCTTTGATAGCTGCAACAAATCTTCATAAGCTGGTAGATGAAGTCAAAAATGTCACCTTGACAAACAGGCAGTTTTTAGCCAAATATAGACAATAAACTTGATCTTGTTTCCCCTTACTGGCACCTTTAAAACTAGAATAGAACACTAAAACAGATGTCTTTAATTATTATCTTCGCTCAAAAACCATCCTTGTATCATTTGAAATGATAAAACTGAGATCTGTGAAAAAATACTCTCATTCTACCAGTCCCTGTACTTTCGACGAATGGGAGAAATATTTACAGTGATTAAGCAACCAAAAGCTTTGTTTTCGACTGCTAAAGATGCATGTGCAAGCTCAGCTAGCCACCGAAAAGGAAGTCTTTGTAAGACTCCTTCAAAATATCAAATTGTGTTTTCCAAGCTTCTTGATCTTTAAGGTTGTTCATTTAGGGCTTCTGCAGCCTCTGCTAGATCCTCCAAGCCTGGATCATTTATGGGCTTTGCATTTTTAAGCATGTGTTTAATTTTCAAATACCTAGACACCTTATGCAATTTCCTGTTTTCAATTTGTTTTTATCAATAAACTTCTCAAATATTCCTTGTTGATCATCCTTATGCCATTTGCAAAGCCTTCAACAATGGCATTTGCACACATCTTCCCAAACTTTGCTACAAAAATAGATAATTATTCTGCAAAAAACATATCAGGAGAACATCCTGATCCAATGTTCAAAACAGTGCGCTCCTCATGTTGTACGACTTCCACAATCTTCCTTCACGAATTTTGGATGCATGCCAATCCATGTGCTTGTTATGGTCTTCCTCAAACTTAAAGAACAATCCACATATCCTGCATTGCCTAGGAAAATCATCATATAGCCTATTAATTACATATGCATGGTGTTCGCGGATATTTTCCTGCTTGAATTCAAATTCAATTATATCCTTGACAACCTGTGTTTCACCAGATGTCCCTTGAGGAGGCACTACACAGGCTGGAATGGGAGGTACAAATATTGTGGTTGAGGCAGTAGAAATATCAGCAGAATATATACTGGAAGAAGCTTGTAATGTTATATTGGAGTTATGTTGTTGATTTGACATCAAATATGTAGTAGGTAAAACAACTGGAAATGAGGTTGATTCTGCTGGTGTGGAGAATAAGTCCTTTTCCACAAAAGAGTCTATCAGAATGAATATGAATTCACTGACAGTTGAGTAGTAATTGAGCTTGTCATTTGTGATTCCGATTTAACCAATGATAAGTTGGTGGAGGAACAGGAGGAAGAGGGGGCTGCATTATCCTTTATGGATGTGAAGGAAGCAATGGCAGGTTACTTGGAGGAGGTGTACCTTCCGGACAATATACATGAATATACTGTAGATTTCATCCCGATGAGTAATAGCATCAAACTCAATTTCCTCCACCATAGTGAATGCACACAAAAACTTGAGTCCAAACCTTCTTGAACACTTGCAAACTCTGCAACATTTGTAATTTGGCAACAACAACTTGTCTGTCTGCTTGGTGTGTTGATATGACACGATATCTGGATACCCTACAATCTTAATAAATGAACTTGGCACTTGCATCTAGCTAGTTGACTTGACATGTGTCTCTGTGTTTTATTCTTTTCATTTCTACTCAATATAGCATATCCCACATGTATTGGGATTATAGATATGCGAACTTTATACAAGCTTAGACTTATAATGACATGTCAATGAGGTGAATGAACTATAGAGCTCGACGCTTGGATTTAATGACTTGAAATTTGGCATAACTCGTGGCTTGATTCATAGTATGACTTGGTTTATAGACATGGAGTTTGGAATATATTGAATGACCTAGTCAATAAGATAAACTAGTCTTACTTAAGTACACACCCTTTTGTTTTTGGTAAAATAAAATCATATTTTTTTTATTTTAAAATTCTAATGAGACATAAAACTAGGGTTTAGGCAATGTAACAATTATTGTGTTTTTTGTAATGCAGGTTGAAGACAGAGTAACAAGACTCTCGAGTAAACAAGATCAATAGGAGCTTTGTCAAGGTTGATTGGGAAATTGGAGATGTAGACATTTGCCAAAAAATTTAGAAATGAGCGTATGGAGAAAACACTCAAAAAATACCAGTGTATTTTTTATCGCTAACATCTAGTTCCAACTGGGATGGAGACCTCCCTGCGAGGTTTCTAAGAACCTAGTAGTTTCATTTGCCTTTACCATTGGGCATGGAGTCATCTGGCCTTTATATTGATCCCCTGTAAACCTGTAGCCTGCCTGCAGCCTACTCTGCTTATTCAAGAAATCAACAACTGAACATGATCTACCTTCTTGTGTGAAGATCTTATTCTCTTATCTACTCCTACTCTAACCATTGTATTGTTTCTTAATCAAGTAAACTCATGCTTCCAATGAAGCCATGTCAGAAATAGATTTGCTGAAAAAATTCTTGATCTTGACCCCAAAAATAAAGGAACGTATATCGAATAGGAAAGTGGTTTGAACAGATGATAAAGCATCTGGTAGAAATATTTTAACATATATGCTTCTCATATATTCCAAATAGTTTTCAATAGCATCATTAGAACCATAAAGGAATACCTCTCTATGTTGTTGTTCCAACTGACTGTATTGCAGCTGCAGATTTCTTTTACTGATCTCATAATTCATTGTAAAATGCTCAATCTCTGTCGGTGAAACATATAGGATGAACTGCTGATATGGACTTTTCAGCTCATCACCTTCCTCCTCATATCTGCTGCAATCTACCTTTGTCTGCAAATCTAGAAGCTAAGGACTATCCTCAGTATTTGTTGCAGATCTTTCACATGTTGATCTGTCAATTTGCTCATCATTTTTCAAGTTTTCAAAGGGGATAATCTGATCTTCATGACAACCTAAGATAGTAAATGCATTTGATACAATGTCAAAAGCATCTGTACTAAGCTTGTCATTATGCAGGTCACCAATCTCTTGGCCATAAAAAGAGGTATCTTCTACTGCAGCAAAATCTTTATGAATGTTTAAATCTTTATTCAACAAACTCAATTCATGACAACATTCGGGATATAGAAGGTCAGCTGAAAATTTTCTTTTGCAAAACAAATGAAAGGCAGCATGAAAATTTTCCAAAGAAATGATACTTGCATTTGGAAGATATCAACACCAGTCAAGAGCAATTACCTCCAATGAATACCTGAAAAGTTTAATCTGAACATCCTCATGTATGATCTGAAGCCGATGAATGAGCTCATGAAAATCCAGCAAGTGTTCAGCTAGCACTTCCCACTCTTCTCCTCGAAATCTTGGAAGACTATTTTCTCATTCATATTTACTAGGTATTGGATGAGGGTAACCAGAAATACTTGAGAAATTGCAAAATGTATACCTCTTGTTCATTTCATACCAGTGGAGTCGCCAGCAGATTTCTGAACAATGGAGTTTCCACTGAATATGTCCTTCATGGAGTCGCCAGATAGATGATTACAACCGAAAATATGTCCAGGCTTTGTCTATCATCAAAGTTGGATCGTGTCGTCTCCCAGGGAAGATTTCTTCAACTTCTGTCTTCGCTCCTTGGCAACGACGCCAATTTTTTATCGCTCCAGGAGTCCTTCTCAGGTTGTAGCTTAAAGAAGCCTGGTAACTTAAAGTATGTTTTGGTTTGTTGTGTTTATTGGATCAAATGGGATAACTAAACAACTGGTTCACACTCAAGACACTGAAATATATATAACCAGATTGGACAATGCTTTCAAAAGTCAATAATCAGATAAGTAACTGAAATGGTGGGTGAAGAAAGACTATATTTATCAACTAGAACACATATGTGATGGGCTGAATAAAGATAGCATGGATTACTATAAATCAATTTTTATGATTTGACCAATGAAATGACAGTCATTTGCAACTAGACAAACTTAGATAACAATAATCATCCAGAGTACAGGAAAAGATAGAAGATGGAAATCTGACATTAACAGTGAAAGAAACTTGTGATCTGTATTATATGAAAAAGGTCTAATACAAAAATAGCATGGTCTAGTCTCCAGACTCGAACCCTTACTTCTTTGAAGTTTTAGGCTCTATAGCCTTTACATAATATTTCCAGATCCTAAGAAACTGGATCAAATATACTAAAAATAGAAGGTCAAAACAGTTTCATAAAACTAGGAATAGATCCTATTTTAAGGGTTGAACCCTTATCTTGATAATATTCATGGTCTTTGACAGCTGCAACAAATCTTCAAAAGCTGGTAGATGAAGTCGAAAATGTCACCTTGATAGACAGACAGTTTTTGGCCAAAAATAGACAATAAACTTGATCTTGTTTCCCCTTTATGGTGCTTTAAAACTAGAACAGAACACTAAAACAAATGTATTTAATTATTATCTTCACTCAGAAACCATCCTTGTATCATTTGAAATGATAAAACTTAGATCTGTGCAAAAAAACTCTCATTCTTCCAGTCCCTGTGCTTTCAGTGACTGGGAGAAAAATTTACAGTGATTAAGCAACCGAAAGCTATGTTTTTTACTGCTAAAGATGCCTGTGCAAGCTCGACTAGCCATCAAAAAGGCAGTCTTTGTAAGACTCCTTCAAAATATGAAATTGTGTTTTCCAAGCTTCCTAATCTTTAAGGTTGTTCATTTAGGGATTTTGCAGCCTCTGCTAGATCCTCCAAGATTGGATGAGTTATGGGCTTTTCATTTTTAAGCATGTGTTTAATTTTCAAATACCTAGACACCTTGTGCAATTTCCTATTTTCAATTTGTTTTTACCAATAAACTTCTCAAATCTGCCTTGTTGATCATCCTCATGCCATTTGCAAAGCCTTCAACAATGGCATATGCACACATCCTCCCAAACTTTGTTGCAAAAATAGATAATTATTCTGCAAAAAACATATCAGGAGAACATCATGATCCAAAGTTCAAAACAACACACTCCTCATGTTGTACGACTTCCACATTTTTTGTTCACGAATTTTGGATGCATGCCAATCCATGTGCTTTTTATGGTCTTCCTCAAACTTAAAGCGCAATCCACATATCCTGCATTGCCTAGGAAAATCATCATATAGCCTATTGATTACATATGCATGGTGTTCGCGGATATTTTCCTGCTTGAATTCAAATTCAATTATTTCCTTGACAACCCGTGTTTCACCAGATGTCTCTTGAGGAGGCACTACACAGGCTGGAATGGGAGGTACAGATATTATGGTTGAGGCAGTAGCAATATCAGCAAAATATATACCGGAAGAAGCCTGCAATGCTATATTGGAGTTATGTTGTTGATTTGACATCAAATATGTAGTAGGTAAAACAACTGGAAATGAGGTTGATTCTGTTGGTGTGGAGAATAAGTCCTTTTCCACAAAATATTTTATCAGAATCAATATGAATTCACTGGCAGTTGAGTAGTAACTCAGCTTGTCATTTGTGATGCCGATCTAACCAATGATAAGCAGGTGGAGGACCAGGATGAAGATGGGGCTGCATTATCCTTGATGGATGTGAAGGAAGCAATGGAAAGTTACTTGGAGGAGGTGTACCTTCCGGACAATATACATGAATATAGTGTAGATTTCGTCTTGATGAGTAATAGCATCAAACTCAATTTCCTCCACCGTTGTGAATGCACACAGAAACTTGAGTTGAAACTTTCTCGAACACTTGCAAACATCTGTAATTTGGAAACAACAACCTGTCTATCTGCTTGGTGCTCTGATATGACACGATATCTAGATACCCTGCAATCTTAATAAATGAACTCAGCGCTTGCATCTGGCTGGTTGACTTGACATGTGTCTCTGTGTTTTATTCTTTTCATTTCTACTCAATACAGCATATCCCACATGTATTGGGAGTATAGATATGCGAACTTTATACAAACTGAGACTTATAATGACATGTCGGTGAGGTGAATGGACTATAGAGATCAGCACTTGGATTTAATGACTTGAAATCTAGCATAACTCGTGGCTTGATTCATAGTATGACTTGTTTTATAGACATGGAGTTTGGCATATATTGAATGACCTAGTCAATAAGATAAA
This sequence comes from Picea engelmannii, assembly GCA_009831015.1. Lineage (NCBI taxonomy): Eukaryota > Viridiplantae > Streptophyta > Pinopsida > Pinales > Pinaceae > Picea > Picea engelmannii. Next base: position 290,077 of record ML778247.1, on the reverse strand, counting down.
CTAGGCTTACTTAAGCACACACCCCTTTGTTTTTGGTAAAATAAAATCATATTTTTTATTTTAAAATTCTGAAGAGACATAAAACTAGAGTTTAGGCAATGTAACAATTATTGTGCTTTTTGTAATGTAGGTTGAAGACAGAGTAACAAGACTCTCGAGTAAACGAGATCAATAGGATATTTGTCAAGGTTGATTAGGAAATTGGAGATGTAGACATTTGCCAAAAAAATTAGAAATGAGCGTATGGAGAAAACACTCTAAAAATATCAGTGTATTTTTTATCGCTAACACCTGTTGAGCTCCATTTTTGCCATGTTTTCTGCCATATAAATACATTCATCATTATATTTTTTTCTTGCATTTCGCCAATAATGTATGTGCAAATGCACCATAAACCTCCACTATCCATTGTCATTCGCGATGTGGTTAATACATAGTTTTTTTTCCATATTTTTAGTGATTAAAATACGATTATATCATGTTTTACTAATGACGGTTGATAAAGCATGATTTGCATGATCAACATTCTCGTACCATTATTGTGGTTCAACATTTTGCACCAATATAGTTATTCCTGTACCTGATATTGTAGCTTGTCATATTGGCGCACTTCTAGAAGGAAATCAAGAACATGGATTTTGTCTAGAACAATGTTGGCATGTTGAATCATGTGTCATAATTCACCCAGACCGCACATGTGGACCTCCAGCTCAGGGGGAATGATTATGCAAAAATTAGCAAAAATCTCAAACTACCAACTTGCACCTCGATTTCCGTGCAGATGGAATCATATCTAGAAATTCTACGAAATGGGTTTTGTCTAGAATATGGAAAATTGAATAATATGTGGGAATTTTTTGAAAAGTAGAATTGGTTTGAAAGATATGGGTGGGGGGCTAACTCGAATCTGCCCAGATTGGTGAAAAACCCAGAATTTGAGATTTTTTTCCAAAAATTGTGAAATTTGAAATCTGAGTTTGGGATTTGATTTTATCTCTTCTCAGTGGAACTGATGTATAAATATAAGCTCAAAAAGCATGGGAAGGGAAAAAAATGATTTTTATTATCATTTTTTAAGTTGGTTATTGTAATAGAGCTGAGCATCCATTTGTAAGCAAAGGATGGAGTTTATTTAATGAAGACTTGATTGTTGAAGATCTTAGCAAGCTCTCGGTTATGATCTCATTTGGGCAGCATTACTTAGACTGAGAAGGGATCCTCAATCTGGTAACGATTTTCCCTTATCTTCATTAGTTTAATTTATGTTTTTGTTTAATGATTAAAGAGAATTATTTTTAAATTCACAATTCATTTCTTGTAGGCTGGTTTTCAATTCATTGTGTTGAACTCAGAAATTTCCCTTGAGATTGATGCACCCAGACTATCTCATTCTTTTCTACATTCTCTCTTCATGATTCTACATCATTCTTTACTTTGCACAATACACTATCTTCATATTTGCAAACAGTCTCATTCCAAGACTTCACACAGATTGACTTCTTTTCCTGTGTTGCATGCTCACTTTCACTTGCATACAAACATAAAATAAAATAAAACCTTTTCATTCTACGTATCAACGAAGTAAACTTTAATTCTCACAGTCTTCCATTCACACTCCAATCATATTCTTTATTTCTGTCACATCATCATGGCTTTGATCCAATAGATCTCTTTACATGCATTGTTGTATATAAGATTAATAGAACAGACAGGTTTGGGCAAAGTTTTAGGGACTCCATGTGTGTATTTGAATGAAGATGCATCTGTATATATCTCTTAATGCATGGTTTTCTTATTCCATATGCATGTATATATATTCTTGTGTGTGGTTGTTCCTATGAGTGATTTATTTCAACTTATATGTATTTCTTTGTGCATGAATTATTCCAGTCCCGTGGATGTTCCATTCCATTATTTGTTTTTACTTACTTTGTTATAAGTAATACAATGTACATATGTTTGATTTAGTTAAGTGTGCATAGTGGTAAGTGTGATAGAATTCAATTATTATATGTTTATCATTATTTATATATTATGATGTGTGGAGTTAAGAACAAGTGCGTGTGATTCTGATAAGAGGACAAAGTTTAAAATAAATTGCCTTTACATCTTCTCTTCTTCTTTCTTTCGCTTCACATTTTTTCTTATTTCAATTTCATCACTTTCCCCTCTTGCTTTCTTGGGTGTATCTTTTCTTGAGGACAACTCTCTCAAGAGTGTTTCTTTGAAGTCTTTACATTACATATTTTTGTCTTTATAAGGGGTGATTAGGCATTTGGTGGATTTGCTCTTAAAACTAGTAAATTCCACTTTAGGTCAGTAGCACACATACACGAGGGTTTGAGTAACCTCATCAGACTGACTGATTTGAATGACAGTTTGGGTAAATTCCACATTTAATTTTAGGTTTCCTTGCTTGTCTTTTAAGCTAGTTTTCTTTAATTTGGTTTTTCCATAGTTTAAATTCCCTTTTATTTCTGTAGTTTGATTTTACCTTTAGTTGTGCTTTCTTCCATTTTTGAAATGTGTTTGTCGACTTTAGAATAGGCTAGACTAGGTTCCAATACTGCATTTCCTCTGCTTGCACCTCTAAGTCTACGACTCCCCAGTTGATAATTTAATGTTGGTAAATTAGTGCATATATTTAGCTCAACAACACCTTCCAACAGAAGAGAATCCAGCTACACTTTAACTTCCTCTTCATCAATATGTTGAATATGGCAATATACTTCAACCTATCGGATCCAATTATCTATCTTTTTAATATTATCGTCTCCATTAAACATAGGTAAAGCAAATTTTACATCAACCTTTAATAATGGTTTCTTAAAAGAGGCTTTATGCCTAGAATGATGAGAATGATGAGAATGCTCAAAGGAAGAAGAACTATAATTTGAAGGTGAAGATGGAGGCTCAAGAGGATCTCCTCCATCCCCTTGGTTTACCGAAGTATCATCATCTGCATGTGCTTCCTTTTTCTTCTTGTTCTTCTTCATCCTCTTCTCGTAATCTCCATAAATTTGTTCGACCATTTCTGACATGCGATAAAATACCATGTGAAAGTTTTTCTCCTGTTCATCATGCTTGTCCTCTTCTGCCATTTTCTTCCTTCGGGTTGCACGACCAACTTCGGGATTGAAAGTCTTAAGATTTCATTCACCCTGCTTATGTTTGGCCCTAATAAACATTCATACTCAACAATTCAAGTCAAAGATGACTGATCTGATACCAACATGATCTGGGATCTTTTCATTTGGTGACTTATTAAAGAATTGCATTAAATGAACATAAACTAAAGTGCACCATAAAAAAGGAAAAGCTCAAAAGGAAAGAGACATAAGAATGAAATTTGAACACAAAAACTTGATAACGGAGTTCATCCCTAGTGGACTACATCTCCAAATCCTTCTCTCAAATGGGTAGGCATTTTTATTAACTCCACAAAAGAATTGGGCAAAATACATAAGTATACCTCATTCTGGAGTTAAGATACAGAATCTTTGCTCAGATCAGAAAACAAACATTACCATTGCGTTCGTGGAGTCAAATTACCTAAAAATGATTGTATCCACACCTCGATCCGAGTTTGGCACTTTTGGGCCTAAGAGACAAATCTGTCTCGGTTTTTGTGCCTCCACCTACAAGTAATGACTAGAAAAATTATTGAAATTCGTGCCTCTGTCTCGAAATTTGTGTCTCTTCCGTACATCCACGCCCTTGGTTCTCCTCCTCGTACACTGGCAGAAACCCCCTTTAAATAAAAAATGTGGGTGGCTATGCATTAATGGGTCTGTTGGCACGTTGGTTGGTGGAGGTCCCGGGGTCGAACCCATGGGCCTCCCCTTTTTAACATATTGTTACAACCGTTTATTTTTGGTGGTCTGCGAAGTTTGGAAAGAAGTGAAATATGCCACCAATCTGGTGGAACTGCTGCTAGATTTGGTGAACTGCCATTAATATATTTTTTTTTTTGGATTTTCGGTTGTTGAGCGTCATTGGGCATTTGCTCACTGCCACGTGGCAGCCAATCATTGGCCCACGTCACCTCTTGGTACAGTCAACCTGCCACATAGTGTATGGATGCCAAGTCAGCCTGCCACGTATTGTATAGATGCCATGTGTCCTGTACGGACTGCCACGTGGCATGTTTTCATTGGTCCACATGTCAACCTCAAAAGTCCAAAAATGAGTGACATGTCGTAGCCTCTGGTGCTGCCACATCATCATGACACATGTCAGCATATGCACTTGCCACGTATGTTGTACGGATGATGACATCATCTGTACTGATACTGATGTCAGCAGTACAGATGTTGACTCATTCGTGTTGACTGGGCTAAGTTGACCAAAACTTTGATCACAAATATCTTTCGATCCGTAACTCCGTTTGACGAGTCATTTGCGTCGTTAGAAATCTTGCGACACACTCTTCACGATCATGCCATTTTAACAGAGTTTTGGGAACTTTGAATTTTTTCCCTTTCTCTTTCTGCCGAAGCCATTCTAAGCATCCTGAGTTTCCTCTGCGAGTTCTAATTTTTTCTTAGCCTTCTCTGGATCCTTTTTGGATCATTCCGTCCACCGAAAAACCGCTTGTTGGAGTATCTTTGGCACTAGGGTTTTGGTCAATGATGCATAGTGAAATTTCTAAAGAGGTTGATTTTCAAGAACATTGTGTCAGGCATTTGTGGATAGTGTAGTCACGTGGGCCTTGGCCAAATAGATTTTTGGAAGATTACAGAACTCCATGATGTCACTTGGTTTGAATTTTATGCCCTCGGACCAAATTGGTCGCATGTTTCTGAATATCTTGAAGAGGTGAGTTGCAACTCGTAATAAAACTCAAACCGGGAT
>ML778247.1:168713-195026 GCA_009831015.1 Picea engelmannii | reverse complement strand
ATATATATATATAGTAATTAGTAATTAGTTAGTTCTTTTATTTGTTTTTATTAGGACTTTTAGATTGGCTAACTGAACCATTAAACCCATCAGAACGAGTCACACCAAACGGCTTGGGTTATTTAGACAACCCTGAATCAGACTCGTTCTTCCAGATGACGGACGGTCACTCACGCTTATCAACAAGGTTTCAAGGTTGTAAATAAAGGGTTTCTTGGAACAAAATGTACAATTATGTGGGTGGTCAATAACAGGCTTCAGTTTTGAAACCGGGCTCTGATACCATATATGGAGCCTGGTTATTTTTTAGGACTCAAACTAAATAAAGGTTTTCTAAAATTCAGTTTAGAATTTATTTTAATGATTTTCTTATACTTGGAATAAACCAAGAATAAACAATAACAACAAAATAATGATAACAATTGCAACAGAATAATGATAACAACAACATAATACCTACCTCCACCTACAAGTTGGTTTATCTAGTCCCTTTTCTGTCTGATCTCGTTCTTGTTCTATCCCTTGTTCTTGCCCAGACCGAATATTAACCTCCTAGCCAGCTAGGAATAGCCTCTCCGACTCCCTAGCTCTAGGAATCCTTGCGGTTTTGTGGCCACCAAGCCCAAAATTCCCAGCAACAACAGTGCCCTATGAGAGCTCCCCAAAACAATTCCCAACAACCTTATCCCCCCATTAATTCCCAACAACCTTATCCCCCCATTAGTTACTCCACCCACCTTTTAATAATAAAAAAATAAAGACTCATTAATATATTTTAATAATAAATTAAATTTAAAGTAAAAACTATGATAAAATTAATCAATTTGGTTTGTTACATGCAATGAGAACATGTAGGATTCTCTTCTTCTTTTACCTTTGAATGCTTCTCAAAGTTATGTGGCCTTCCTTTGCTTTTACCATAAGTTCCCTTAGCCTTCTTTTGATTCTCATACATTTCTTCCACCATGGCTTTCATTGCCATGAACGTAGAAAAGCATGTATCTCTAGTACCAAAAGGATTTGGATTAGAATAATACCTGTATTTTGTTGAATCCATTTCTTTCTTTCAAAATGCACACCTTGAACCAATCTTGGGAATGTACTCTTCAAACGATCCTTCACCAAGCTTGAGTATGGACCTTGTAAGCATTCACTTGCAAATACACGTCAAAACTAGCTCTGATACCACATGATATGAAAATACCAAACGAGTTCTGATACCAAGTTGATTCGAAATATCAACAAAATATGATACCAATTCACCTCGAAAAGCCTTATATGTAAATTAGTTCATAAATACACATAAACATCTGACCAGATTCAGGAAATTGAAGATCGAATTGACTATTTGCAAATAACTAGTGAAAACGCTTATTTATCCATAAAACTTCATTAACTAATGAATATAATTTGCGAAAATAATAAGTGCCAAAATGGAGAGAAATAGACCGTTGTTATTAATTCTCAAAATGACAAAAATTACAATAAATGGACTTACAATGCCAAATTTGATGTCACTTTTCAATTCTGCTGCTCAATCCCATAACCAGAGGTCATTACCAAATTCCTCATGAAATTTCGAGAAAAATTACTATAAACTTGACTATGTTCTGAACCGATGCTTAACGACCCCTTTTTGCATGCATAACGAGACTATGGGTCTCATACATGACAAACCGGACTAAGACTTTTTATACATAACATTTTTACGCAAAGTAGACATCACCATTAGATTCCTCTCTTGAAATTCAGAGAAAAATGAGTATAAACACTCAATTCCTTCCTCAAAGAACTCAATGACACATAAAACGAGACAAACCCAAAAGAGGGACACCTATTACACACAAAATGAGGCAAAATCCCTCTCTTTGGCACACATTTACATGTCTAAGGCATTGGTTTTGGTGCCCATTAAATACGCCTAGGTCGACCACACCACCAACCGAAATCTTGGGCAAAATTGATTTTAATATAAATATAATATTTAATGTTAGTTATAACAACTAACATGCATGGTGTGTTGGTAAGAGGCTTGTGGTTAAGACTAAGGAATATTCAAATATTCCTCCATAGGTCACAGGTTCTATTCCATTCAACCTCCAACAAATTTTGATTCTCCCTTAGCTATTGTTGGCTAATCGGAGAGTGCCACGTGGAAGTATCTGATTGGTCCATGTGTCATGCTTTCACTTGTCCACCTGTCTTCCACCTCACCATCTAGTCGCCTACCATCTGTACCTTCAATGGTATCGTACAGATGCCACAACATCATACAAATGACACATGACACTTTTTTATTGGTCCAAATGGACCCTCAAAAATGCCATTTTCGGGTGACACGTGGAAGCGTGTCGTGTTGCCACATAACCATGTTGACGTCAATACAATGTCATCTATTAGTTGTACGATCTATACAGACATTCCACGTGGTAGCCTGTGGGCTTGCCACATGGTACCCCTTTGACTTTTTCTCTATTTTGACCAAACTTTGACCGACCATAACTTTGGCATACAAATTTTGTTTGTGGCAATTTTTGCATCGTTGGAAAGCTATCGCCGAGATCTACACAATGAATTCATTTTCAAAATAATTTGAGAAGACATTTTTTTTAGCATTCCGGATCCTCCTAGATATTTTTGAGCATTTCAGATCTTCTTGGATCAGTAGGGATGTATGTGATTCATTGGCTAGTGAGGACAATCCTATACTCAATATTGTACAACACTTGTACCTAGGAATGGATTGGAGAGGATGTCCAAACATACGATTTACAACATTTGAGCCACCAGATGAGAGAGATAATATTATCATTGTGTTTTGATAAATCTAGTTGCATATTTTTATGTCATATTTAATGCACATGCAATGTAATGCAACATTTTGTTTCAATTATCTTATTATTATTATTATTATTATCTATTGTTTTGTAGATATTGGCACATATGTTGGGGATGCACCCCCCCAACGAGATGAGTTGATGGAGGAGGCAAAGGATCAACCTCTAGTACAGAGACACCACATACCACACATGCCATATCTGGGAGTCCGAATAGAGATTGTGGATCAACTATGTGGTGTGATGACTAGTCATGAAGTGGTACCCACATCAGTTAGAGACATATTATGGGTACATGATCTCTCTATGATATGGAGGACTCTACCATGTACATGATGTTGTTGATGTGTCATATGGTTGGTGTCGTCAACGTCATTGAGAGGTTGAGGGGTCTTGCTCATGATCCTACTCCATCTGGATCATCATAGACCCATCCACATCCTCTACGTCACCACATGGTCCACTAATCCTCTTGCTTCCCTTCCACATGTATTCTAACCTTCATCCATGTCTCATCCTCATCCTCCTCCTCATGTTTCCCATCCACATATTTCTGAACCTGGATCCACATTCGATCTTCCTCCTTCTCCTCCTCTTGTTTCCCCTCCACACGTGTTTGAACTTGCATCCATGTCTGATTCTCCTCCTCATGCTTCTCCTCCACATGCGTTACCATATTCCACTGATCCTCCTCCTCCACTTGTGTCACCATCCACTAATCCTTGTCCCTCTCCTCCACATGTGTCATCATCCATTGATCCTCCTCCTCCTCCACATGTGTCAGAAGCTTTTGATACTTTGGACACTATGTTCACATCAGGTACTACTGCACATGTTGATGATCTTGATAGAGAAACAATTGAGAGTACTTTTGTCAACATTTCTTTCTTACATAGATGGTATTGATATAGGCTCTACCTCTGGTAGCAGAGACACTGATGCATCTGAATCTCGTGGTGTACCTAGATAGTAGTGGTATTGATTCACATGTATATTGATTGTTTTATATTTGACTTAAGATGTATATATGACATGTTTATTTTATATTTTGTTGAGATGTATGTTTGACATGTATATTCATATGTATATTGCTCATGTATATTATGTTTTTCATATAATATTATGGTTTTTGTTGTTTGATTTATAAAATGTATTATGAGTATGCTAATGATTAACATTGTTGATGATTTCTCTGTTTTTAAGTTAAAATTGATATGTACCACTCATTTAAATTTACAGTTGCCATATAATGTTTAACTTTACTTTTATGAAATCATTTAATTTGTGATTGCAAAAATTTATAACTATTAATGTCATCTAATGTTTAACTATTCTTCAAGGTGAATTGCTTGTTGTCCAACAAGATACAATATGTTGATTAAACATGTTTAGAAAAAAAAAACTTAAACATGGTGAGCGAAATGATGGTGATTTGAATAATTGTGCCTTTTCACATATTATAATAATAACATTATAATATAATTATTCACTCATAATAATAATTATTCACTAATAATAATAATGATGATGATGTTATAATAATGTTATTTATTTATTTATTTTTATTATGCAAATATTACAAGACAAAATTATAATACAATTGTTTACTAAAATCAGAACTATTATATTTTATTAATGTTTATGTTTTCCAAAGATTTTATTAATTTATATTATCCAACTATTATAATATATATGAATCTTCTATTAAAAAATAATATCACCAAACATTTTATAATTAGTATTTTAAGAATTAGTAAAACTAACAAAGGTTTCTATGCTTTTAGATAAGTATGGATCATTAAATTTTCCTTAATTCTGACTAGGCTCTAGAAAAATACTCTTTTAAAATTTCCATGTCCTTCCTATATTGACACCTATTTCAAGGAGAATGCAAAAAGAATGATTGATATAAGTTTATATGATTATAAAACTAAAGGATTGAGTGGAATAGGTGAAGACCATATTAGTTGCACTAGTTAAGCTTGGGAATGCCAACACCACAAGTGTGATTCCAGAACTCATAGATGTTGCACAAAGTTATTTTGTTGCAATTGTCCTTAGAAGTTCCATCATAGTAAGTACATAATTATTTGAATTTTGATTTTTTCAAACAATACAAATTTCGAGGTTTGATTTATTAATATCTTCATTTTTTGTTAAATAAAATATAATTTAAAATTAATCTTTACTACCGCACGTAACCAACTTTGTGATATCTCAATTAATGCTTAGTAATTCAAAGGTTAACATAAACATATGTTAATACAATACAACATAATTTGCTATAATAAACAATAAATATGACAACACAATTATATCAAAACCACATCTTATGCTTCTACTATTTAATGTATTTTCAATATGATGATTGTAAATGGTTGTTAACTCTCCATATCCAACATAATTATAAAATGAAGATAAAAAACATAATTGGCCATTATAGATACCCATAATAAAATGACACATCCACAATATAAACACTGAAACAAAACATTTACAAATCAATATTTGTTGTCATCACCCTGATTATCTTCCTCACTTGGAATTATAACATTGTTGTTCTCAATAATATGTTTAGATCTTCGATCATGTCTTAGTACGAACCACCGATCCCCATCCAACACATCTATAAGGTAAAAAAACACTTGGTTGCAATGTTTTGGGAAAACATATGGCTCCTTAGTTTCAACCCACATTTTTTAGAGTTAATACATATTAGCCCACTATCACGATCTTCCTTCACATTTATCCAGTCGAAGGTACCCCACCACTTGCAACAAAAAATAACACATTGAAATGATGAGAAGTCCATTGCATGATATCTTGTATCTTTTCAATGTAACCTAACTTCCCCTCTATTAGGTTTTGATCATGGTGGCTAGCACGGATAGATTGGTTGAACTCGACCTCCACTCCACAATCTTGTGTGATGTGTCCATTGATCCGAGATTTTCTGTGAGATATTTCTCTAGAAAAAATTCTACAATGAGGATCTTTTACCGACGCTTACTCGCATGTGAACATGAGAAAATAATCATTAAGTATTGCATATGAACATGAGCAAAATTGTTATAATTATATGCATATGTGTAATTAAATCTCTACTTAATCAAGCGAGAATGCAAACAAAACTCACACATATAATTTTACACCCATGTGTTAACGGAGTTCACCAGAATCTTCTGGCTACATCTTTGGATATTCTCGGAATACAAATCACTTTATTTTCCTTCCTTTAGCAAGGGGTTGAAACCTTCTCACAAAATGTGGCACATGCTCCATACAGGGCGGAAGTCCCATAGCAACCTTCTCTTGTACAAAGAGAACATAAGTTTCTCACATAAGTGACATTTCTTCAGACAACATAAGGACTACATTCCTCGCAATGCAAAGCTATCTCTCTAAGGGGCCTAAAGGGGTCTCCTCCACAATGCTTACATAAGGAATTTATATAATTTCCCTCTCTCCATAATTCAAGGAGACAATGTCCACAAATTTAGGATCTAAATAATAACTCAAGGAAAAAAATGAGAAAGCATCTCAACCAACCTATGATACCCTTAACTTCCCATTGAGACTATGAAACCACTTGTGATAAAATGAAGAAGAATACCAAACCAACTCATGAGACTCTCATCCTCTTCTTGAGAATGGAAAAACTAGTTGTGAGGTGGATTCTCACACAAAATTAATTTCCCCTTAAAACTAGGAAACTAATTTCTGAGGTGGATTCTTACACAACTAATTTCCCCTTTTTACAAATTAAATGAAAAATACACGAGTAATTCCACTTACTCCAAGTATTAATCATTTTTTCCAATTTGAATGAATAGCATGAGCTTCTCACACTCATTTAAAGTATTAATCGATTTTTTAAGAAACAATCATTCTTTTTAAACCTTTTCACCTATCATCAATCAACATTTTAGTGATCTTCTTCATGGTGTGAAAAGTATTGAATCCGTGTGTGGAGATCCTCCTGGATCATACCCCCCACAAAAAACACTTTTGTTCCTCCAAAAGTATAGAGAAAAACTTGAATATCCACAACCAACTTCTAGGAAGAGTCTTACACTCCACGATGCACTTCCCCACTGCTCGATCTGCATAACAAATGTATCTGAAAGGCCAAACCCTTCTTCTCCTTCACATTTGTGTTTCAGAATGAGGATTTTGATTCCAACACTTGCATCAATGAAAATATGTAGTCGATTCCTTAATCTGCATAACAAATGTCTCTATTAGTCCACACCCTTCTTCTCCTTCACCTTTGTACTTCAGAATGAGGATGTCAATGATGACACTTGCATTAATGAAAATATGTAGCTGACAATACATGGAATACAACTTTTGCAACATTTTCAAAGCAGTACCATACTTGCCAAGAGTTTATAAAAAACTCATGGACACGTTTACAATGATTGCCAAAATAGGCCTAGGCAAAAATAATGCCCCTCACTCAACAATGGCTACAAGACCCATTACAATGTTGCCAACAAGGATTAGGAATAAAACAAATTATTTCACTCTCATCATCACCTAAGGATGGATAATCGCAACCTTTTACATCAATTTCAAGGAAACATACTCACTATCATCACACTCATCTAGCAATTCTGAGAATTTTGACTGTAAACATGACTACTTTATGTCGAAATGTCAAAATGGCTTCTTACCACACCATCTCGGTTTGTTGTCAAGGCTCAAACAATGATTTTCCTACAATAATTTAGATCTTTCTTCCTTGCTGCAGCACTCAAAGATTGCCAGAATATGCAACATGCATTCACCCTCTTGCAATTTCCAAAAAGGGGTAAAAATCATAAATGCATGAAAATTACATTGGGTTTCATGGCAAGGCGCTCAATTGGCAGCTCAACTCTCATCAAACATAGCACCAAAAAGTTCGTCTTGTCATTATGCAATGTTTGACACAAACTCAACCCTGTTATGAAAGGTGTGCAACTTTGGCTCAAAAAATGTGCCAAGAAGACATGGAAAACATGGGATTCTGCCATGAGCCCTCAGATCTGCTACTTAGAGCCATATTCTGATTGCATTGTTGAACTCGTCTCAGAAAATCATCAAAAATTACTATAAAGTCAGTCATGCTCTGTGCAGGGATTCCTAGACTCCTCCTTGGCTCCTCTAACTCGATTTGCATTCTATATAGGTCTTACAGCCTGCATTAAATGCACCTTGCAATCTTGAAAAATGTTCCTAGCACTTGGCGCATGGATCCTCTCGCCCCGACGGATTAACAAACTCTAGTTTAAATAATTTTTAGTTGGGCGGATATACTAACAAGGTTGTTGTCCCGTTGGTTGGAAGAGGTAATATTTACCATTGGTTAGGGGGAGGTCTAGGGGTCAAACCTCATGGGCTCCCCCTTTGGTTGTTTGTTATATATATACATGCCAAGTTTTGGGGTTCAGTCGGTCCAACCACTGGATTCGGTGTCGGTCGGTCGACCCTTGTTTTGCCACATGACAAGACCGTCGGGTGGTTGACTGCTAACCTGTCCGACGATCGTTTTTTTTATTTTGATTTATCTGGATCCTATCCCTCATTGGGAATTCAAGGGGTACCACATGGTGCCCTATTGTCACAAGAGTTGGTTCTAGGTTGTAATAGAGCCAAGCCTTAGCACATTTTAAGTGAAAAAAAAAATTATCACTTCGACTTGACTTGGGTTGCATGCAAGTAAATTCTGAGATAACCACAAACCACTTTTTATTATAAGTTTCCCCTTCCAACTCGAGAGGGATCTCTCGAATATATGTCACGATAGGATATTCAATAAGCTTAACAGCAGGTAGATCTGTGGGTAACAGAAAGTTTTGAGGTTTTTAGGGTTGATGGGTTGGACCGAGAGGTAGTCCATTGGGCATGGAGTCAAATGATCAAGAAAATAATAAGAGTGTTTCAGAAATGGAAATCTATGGAACAGAGGCGAGATAGAAGCTGATTACAGAGAGAAGGATTTATAAAAGTATGGCAACATAATGGAGAGAAAACATATCAATATGAAAGGAGCACTTCACAATGAGTGAATTCCTAGCATAAATCAATGGAAAGAGATGGTTGGGATAGAGCATCTATCAAGGATGAATTATGAAACTTCATATCTTTGCAAGAAACAACCTATAACCTATCCATCAACAGAGCATCTAACAAATGGATGAATTCCATTACAAACATAGTTACAAATCGGGAAGCAAATGGAAATAAAACCAAGTGAAATGATGTGAAAACGAAGCAATAAGACATTCTCTGCAAACAAAATCACAATAATCTCTGATATAGATCTAAAATGCTTTGCACTCTTTTATTAAACATGAAAACAAGTGCTACAGCCCAAGAGTACTACTCCTGCGTGTCTTTTCCCCCTTTTTCTTCTTCAAGAAGACACAATAATATAGGTCTTCTTTCCAATAACTGAAAAATGATTCAAATTACAAACAAAATCCCTCTAGAAATGAACAGGTATCTCATGTAGGTATTGAGGTCGAAATCCTCCCAAAAGATAACAACAATTACCATCAATTTCAGAAACATTCTGCCATAGAAAATGGGCCAAACTACTGAAAATTGGGGCTACGGTTATGGTTTTGTATCTATTGAATCGTGACATATGTGTATAAAATAAAATAGGTTTTTTTGGATCTTTTTGTTCTGAGAATAAACCTCTCTCATTTCCCTGAGATCCATTTCCATTTTCCCCAGATTTGCATTTTACAAGCATGTGTCAAAACAGGAAAATATGAGATCTAAAAATTAGGGCTCGGAGATGGATTCGATTCTCCCAATATGTAAAACCTGTAGGAAAACTAAGAGAGAATATTGATCTTTGATGTGTTAGGCAAAAAATCCTTCGACCGTTTCTCAAAATGATCCTCCAGTCGCTCAGAATCATCATTTGAAAATGATAACTCAGCACAATAAAAAAAGCCATATTTCTGAAAGTGAACCTCACCTTTAGGGCGAATTTTCACTGCCTTCCCAAACTCCAAATGAAATTTTGAAGACACCACTTGAAATATTAGGATCTTTGTATGTTGATCGACTATTCGAACGCGGAAAATGGCCTCTCCAAGGTTGAGAAAAATGGTTTTTTCCCAAGGCAGTTTTTTGCATATGAAAAATATGTGATTTCGGTGGCTAACAGGCCGAAAACAAGGGTATTTTAGCTACCGAAAGTCCTGGATTTCGGTCGATAACAGTGCGATTTTAGAGCACCGTAAGCCACCGAAAGTCTCGAAACCCTGATTTCGGATTTCGGGTTTCGGGAAAACGGGCAGTGGTCAAAATCTTTATGTCAGCCAAACCCCCGACTGCCAAAAACCCAAAATGGTGACGTGGCATTTTTTTAAAACCTTATTATAGCGATTTTATGTCGTTTATTGCATTCTTTTTGTGCCTAATCGTGAGCTCTTCTTCCATGTGGCTTGATGCGTGGCGCTTGAATGCTTGGTCTCGGCCGATACACTTTCGGCAGCTAATGGAATATGAAACCTAAGATTTAAGCTACCGAAAGTCTGCACTTTTGGTAGCTAAACACTATAACTTTTTTCCTCCTAAGCTACTGAAAGCAAAAATTTCAATATTTGTTCCAACATAGGCTCCATCTAGGGATGGTGCTTTCCTATAAAGTGCCAAGAACAGTAGACCATGTGCCTTCATCCATTGGGCGACCCGAAATCATCCTTATCAAACTTTGAACCCTATCACTTTACTTGTAGATTTTTGAAACAAAAAACTGCTTATTCATTCATTGGGCTATGGAGTCGTAATGCTTTAAAACAAAACCGTACTGGATTCAAAATTGAACGGAAAACATATTGAAAACCACCATTGTAATCTAATGCTCAAAGTCAAGCTTATTTATATACATCATCTACTCTAACTACTGAAAAATTCCCACTGAATCAAATGATACGAAAATGCCAGTGAAGCCAATCCAATAACTGTCTACTTATTTTAAATTTTCTCACACTTTCTTTGAGTAGGCTGAAAAAGGAAACTGACAACTTCCATCTAACCTGTTGTTGATCATGAATTTTCAAACTTTTCATCGATTCTTGTGAAAAAATATCCATGACATAACATACTCCTCCATTAAATGAATCTAAAAGGTCAACAAAAGGATCTTGGAAAAATATATGGTCCTGAGGTTTTAAAACATCCAAGACTACTCTATGCTTTGATTTATAATGCTCAAGATCATTCTCGAAGAGAATATCTGAGAACCCTTCAAGATCATCTGCAATGGCATCTCCAAAATCATGGCACAATCTTGTCTGAAGACCATCATCCCTCCATGAAAAATCTGCAACAAGTTGTTCTACAGAAATGATGTAATAATCATCACTATACTCATCATATTTAGGTTCAACAGATAACTCAGGAGGGTCATTAGTGAGACAAAATCTCGAGACATCAACTATGGATCTCTCAAAAAGGTAACTTTGTTACTATCTCTGGCATACTGTTTATTTCAAAATCATACTTCTGCAAATCACGGTCTAAAGCATTCTCGAACAACAAACTTTCTTCAGGATCATTAAACATGGAAACCATATATTTTTCACGAAACAAAACAAAGTCTAAAAGATGATCTCCTAGCAGGAAATCATCATAAAAAGGTTCACTAACTTCCTATAAAGTTCCATCAAATACATGACTATCATCATTTAAAAACAGATTTACATTTTCAGAAATGGAAGAAGTTTGACACTCATATCTGGGATTGTGTGAAAGTTGCAAATCTGTATGAGTAGGGGTTGTAACATAACTGTTCAGGAGCAGATCTATCTCTTCTTCTGTTAAAGGAGGAGGTGGTCTGTGTAATTTTTGGATTAAGCAACTATTGCTTGCTTTCTCTTCTGCAGTTTGACCATGATACTGAATATCTTCTTCTTGAATATGATCACAAGAGCTATCATATCCTATTTCTTTATCAGCCAACTCTTCGTCATGCTGGTCACCTTCATCCACTTGAGAAATTTCTGTTGTTTCTTCCTCCTCTTCAAGAGGATTTGTATGATCTTTTTGTCTTATGAATTCTATATTACAACAATCTTCAAAAAGGATTTCAGCTGAATATATCTTCTTACAATGTTGATGAAAAAGTGTGTGAAAATATTTCAATGAAGGAATACTGGAATGGGGTAAAGCTTTATACCAGAGCCCAGCATCTCTTTCCAATGAAAACATAAACAACTTCATGAGGACATCTTTATGATGTACATTTAATTCATCCATGAGCTTGTGGAATTCAAACAAGTATTGAGTAGGATTGTCGTCCACATATCCTCCAAATTTAGGAAGGACATCTTCCCAAATTTTAATGTCTGGAACAGTTTTTGGAAAACCGTAAACATTTGTAAAGTCCAGAGGAGAAAAACTTGCAACAATCTGAGTAGCGAACGAATTTGACATTTTGAGACCAGTGGAGTCGTCGGTGAATCATGTAGAGTCTTCGAACCAACGAGTTGCCAGGTGAATGATCACACCCAATTGAATGCCTATCCTTTGTTCACCATCAAGAGATAGATATGAACTTTTGTCATATCCCAGGGAAGATAGCTTCATTCCTCTGTCCCCAACAACAGTGCCAGAAAATGTTGTCGCAAGAGTTGGTTCTAGGCTGTAATAGAGCCAAGCCTTGACATATTTTAAATGAAAAAAAATAATTATCACTCAGACTTGACTTGGGTTGCATGCAAGTAAATTCTGAGATAACCACAAACCAGTTTTGATTAGAAGTTGCCCCTTCCAACCTGAGAGGGATTTCTCAAATATATGTCATGATAGGATATCCAATAAGCTTAACAACGGGCAGATCTGTGGGTAACCGAAAGTTTTGAGGTTTTTAGGGTTGATGGGTTGGACCGGGAGGTAGTCCATTGGGAATGGAGTCAAATGATCAAGAAAATAATCAGAGTGTTTCGTAAATGGAAATCCATGGAATAGAGGTGAAATAGAAGTTGATTATAGAGAGAAGGATTTATAAAAGTATGGCAGCATAATAGAGAGAAAACTTATCAATATGCAAGGAGCACTTAGCAATGACTGAATTCCTAGCATAAATCAGTGGAAAGAGATGGTTGGGACAGAGCATCTAGCAAGGATGAATTATGAACCTTCATATCTCTGCAAGAAACAACCTATAACCTGGTCCAACAACAGAGCATCTAACAAATGGATGAATTCCATTACAAACACAGTTACAAATCGAGAAACAAATGGAAATAAAACCAAGTGAAATGATGTGAAAACGAAGAAATAAGACATTCTCTGCAAAAAAAATCACAAGAATCTCTGATATACATCGAAAATGCTCTGCACTCTTTTATTAAACATGAAAACAAGAGCTACAGCCCAGGAGTACTACTCCTGTGTCTTTTCCCCCTTTTTCTTCTTCAAGAAGATACAATAATATAGGTCTTCTTTCCAATAACTGAAAAATGATTCGAATTACAAATGAAATCCCTCTAGAAATGAACAGGTATCTCATTTAGGTATTGAGGTTGAAATCCTCCCAAAAGATAACAACAATTACCATCAATTTCAGAAACATTCTGCCATAGAAAATGGGCCAAACTGCTGAAAATTGGGGCTACGGTTATGGTTCTGTATCTATCAAATCATGATAGCTGTGTATAAAATGAAAGAGGTTTTTTTGAATCTATTTGTTTTGAGAAAAAAACCTTTCTCAGTTCCCTGAGATCCATTTCCATTTTCCCCAGATCTACATTTTACAAACATGTGTCAAAATAGGAAAATATGAGATCTGAAAATTAGGGCTCGGAGATGGATTCGATTCTCCCAATATGTGTCACCTGTAGGAAAACTAAGAGAATCTATTGATCTTTGATGTGTTAGGAAAAAAAATCCTCCGACCGTTTCTCAAAATGATCCTCCAGTCGCTCAGAATCATCATTTGAAAATGATGACTCAGCACAGTAAAAAAACGCCATATTTCTGAAAATGAACCTCACCTTTAGGGCGACTTTTGAATGCCTTACCAAGCTCCAAATGAAATTATGAAGACACCAATGGAAATATTATGATCTTTAGATGTCGATCGACTATTCGAAAGCGGAAAATGGCCTCTCCAAGGATGAGAAAAATGGTTTTTTCCCAAGGCATTTTTTTGCATATGAAAAATACGCGATTTTGGTGGCTAACAGGCCAAAAACAAGGGTATCTTAGTTGCCGAAAGTCCTGGATTTCGGTGGCTAACAGTGCGATTTCAGAGCGCCGTAAGCCACTGAAAGTCCCGAAACCTCGATTTCGGGTTTTGGGTTTCGGGAAAATGGGCAGTGGTCAAAATCTTTATGTCGTCCAAACCCCCGACTGATGAAAACCCGAAATGGTGACGTGGCATTTTTGTAAAACCTTATTATAGCGATTTTATGTCGTTTATTGCATTCTTTTTGTGCCTACTCGTGAGATCTTCCTCCATGTGGCTTGATGCATGGCACTTGAATGCTTGGTCTCGGCTGATACACTTTTGACAGCTAATGGCATATGAAACCTGAGATTTAAGCTACCAAAAGTCTGCACTTTCGGTAGCTAAACACTATAAATTTTTTCCTCCTAAGCTACCGAAAGCCAAAATTTCAATATTTGTTCCAACATGGCGCATCATTGGGCCACATGGTATGCCTTGATTGACTCATCAACACCCACTCAACAACCCAGTGGAAGTCTACATCATGGCCGCATTAGCATTCCAGTCATCAATGCGTCATCTCCTGTGTCAGTGCCATGTCAGTGACCTAGTCAACGACATGTCAATGCCATACTGCCATGTCACCCGACATGTCAGCACCATATTGCCACATCATTTGTTGCATCATTTTCCATACATCCACGTCACTCTGCCATGCCAACACCATACTACCTAGTCAGTTGACATGTCACCTACTGGGTTAGAATCGCACTTCCACATCAACATTCCATAATGTCCAGTCACTCTACTGACATCATCATCGTACGACCATGTTAGTATATGTACTGCCATGTGGCACATTTTTACTGGTCCTTTTGGACCCCTGAAAGTTCCAAAAACATGTGACATGTGGAAACCTCTCGTGCTTCTACGTCAATATGTTGACGTCATGATGAAGTTATGTTGACATTAGCACTATACGAACTTCGCCAAATTTGTTTGTTTGCCGAAAATTTCAGATGGACATAACGTTTGTATCCGGAGTCTGTTTGAGGCCATTTTCACGCCGTTGGAAAGATCTTGACAAGCTCTTCGACTTGGTGTTGTTTTTGCCGAATTGTGGGAACTTTGATTTTTTTCATTTTTTTTACTGAGGAGGATCCACTTGGATCAAGCCTCCAACTGCATAGGCTCTTGCAAGAGATTCTTTCTTGGAGTATGAAGAATCTCGGGGTGAATCTTCCAACATTTCCCGATACAGTGACCACTTATTTGGCACTAAGTGCAATAGTTGTGTGAATTCATGTCCTTCTCGCCTTCACTGTAAGAAGCTTTCCTCTTCTAGTACTTTGCAACATGCTTGTTGTCCCAAGATTTTTGAGGAGACTTTGATTTCCTCTGAAATATCATGCTAGATCTATCACTTTCAGAAAGTGATGTGCCATCATTTTTCTTAGATGGTGTTGGTGATGATTCAAGATTTTTTATTGAAGAATTACTTGCTTTTGCTGCTTTTGGGAATTCTCCTTCACCATACCCCAATCCTACAAACCAGTGCCTTCCCACAACCTTCAATGGTTGAATGATGTCTTGGCTATTAATACCAAGACCTCCTATTTTGTACCCCATCTTCCTCAACAACTTCAAGCCAATTCCCTTGGTGTGCCTTTCAAAAATTCAAAAAGAAGCATAATCATTAATGAGGGAAGGAATTCAACATGGAGAATTCTTTACCTCCATTCCTATTTGTGACACTTGGTCATCTTCCTGAAGTTTGGCCAATTTCTCCTCTTGGTTGGATGGAGCTGTAGATGAGGCTTCTAGGAAACCACCTCGGTTCCCTTATGTCTAAATAACATCATTTATTATCTGACAATATGTGCAAGTATCAATATTTTCATAACAAGAACCATAATTAATATACCTGCCATGGCCACAAGTTTGTCTGGTCTTGGAGGGACTTTCTGATTCTCCTGTAGCAGAGCATTCCCCAACTTTCTCCTCCATAGCTTGTAACTATAGTCATATTTTTCTCTTTTCTTCTTCAGATTCTTGAAGCAACCTCCTCAATTCAACATTCTCTGCTTGAATGGTATGGTTGATTTCTTCAAGCTCATGAAGCCATGCTTGCTTATTTTCCTTACCTGTGATTATATTCACAATCTGCAAAACTGGTTAGACCAACTCTGATACCACTTGATCCGATATTTTCAGTGAGATATTTCTCTACAAAAAATTATACAATGATGATGTTTTACTGACACTTAATCTCATGTGAACATGAGAAAATAATCATTAAGCATTGCATATGAACTTGAGAAAAGTTGTAATAATTATGTGCATATGTGTAATTAAATCTCTACTTAATCAAGTGAGAATGTAAACAAAACTCACACATATAATTTGACACCCATATGTTAACGGAGTTCACCAGACTCTTCTGGCTACATCTATGAATCCGCTTGGAATACAAATCCCTTCATTATCCTTCCTTTAGCAAGGGGATGAAACCTTCTGACAAAATGTGGCACATGCTCCATACAGGGAAGAAATCAGAGAGAAGCCTTCTCTTGTACAAAGAGAACGTAAGGCTCTCACATAAGTGACATCTCTTTAGACACTAGAAGGACTTCGTTCCTCACAATGAAAATCTCTCTCTCTCTAAGGGGCCTGAAGGAGCCTCCTCCACAATGCTTACATAAGGAATTTATATAGTTTCCCTCTCTCCATAATTCAATGAGACAAGATCCACAAATTTAGGATCTAAATAAAAAATCAAGGACAAAAATGAGAAAGAATATAAACCAACCTATGAGACCCTTAAATTCCCCTTGAGACTAGGAAACCACTTGTGATAAAATGAGGAAGAATCCCAAACCAACTCATGATATTCTCATCATCTTATTGAGACTGGAAAAACTAGTTGTGAGGTGGATTCTCACACAAAACTAATTTCCCCTAAAATCTAGGAAACTAATTTGTGAGGTGGATTCTCACACAACCGATTTTCCCTTTTTACAAATTAAATGAAAAATACATGAGTAATTCCACGCACTCCAAGTATTAATCATTTTTCCAATTTGAATGAATAATTGCATAAGCTTCTCACACTCATTTAAAGTATTAATCATTTTTTTAAGCATTAATCATTCTTTTTAAACCTTGTCACATATCATCAATCAACATTTTAATGATGTTCTTCATGGTGTACAAAGTATTGAATCCTTGTGTGGAGATCCTCCCAAATCATCCATCATCAACATACTCAGTGCAAAAATAATGTCCATATGCCCACATAGATGGGAACAAATGCACCTATAAAAATATGAACAAAGGACAATGTCATATGTCTAATAACCCAAGCATTAATAAAAACATAATACATGTTACAATTCAAATGTGCAATATTATAAATAAAATGTGGTACTCGGAGAGGTTATTATAGTTCTTCTCCAAGTGGGTTACGACCAGACACCACATATTTCTCTTGTATATGGTCAACCACCCAACAGTTGGGACATATTTATAACATATTTTCTTTAAAATGATCAGGATAAGGCATGCTTCTACCATTCAACCGTCTAAATGCTTTCTTGTCACTATCCCAGTTCCTTTTTTTCCTTCATAAAATGTGACCCATGGTTGTGTTGTTTCCACGTTGTAAAGAATGAATTTATTGATGGCATCAATTTCTAAATTTGTTGATGTATACAAAAATTCAAAACAAATAGCATGAGATCAAATATATATTATCAACTTAAAGAACAAATTTATTGATGAAATCAATTTCTAAATTCACTGATGTATGCAAGAATTCAAAATGAATAGCATGAAATCAATATATATTATTAACTTCAATGTAAACAATTTCTATGTACTAATTGACAAAATATAAGTGACTTACTCTTTATCAAGAAAATTTTTCTGTTCATTTGGAGTAGTTACCCTTCCCTTTTGTCCTCATATTGATGGTCGTCCCAAATGATTTATCTTGTTGTGTCATCAATTTTCTTGATGTACTCACTGGCATAATAGAATGACTTGTATACTATGTACCCCTTTTCCATACAGCCCTCTGGTT
Organism: Picea engelmannii; assembly: GCA_009831015.1. NCBI lineage: Eukaryota > Viridiplantae > Streptophyta > Pinopsida > Pinales > Pinaceae > Picea > Picea engelmannii. The sequence continues at coordinate 176,929 of ML778247.1, read as the reverse complement.
TTTCTCTTTGTTGAAAAAACCCCTTCAATTTTTTCATGTACCTCTCTAAGAAGAACATCCAATGACATGAGAGAGCTCTATCTATTTCAACCTCATTAGGTAGGTGAATTAAAATATGAACTTGCAAGTCCATAAAACTCATGGGTAGTTAGTTCTCAAACATACCAACAATCTCATCTATATTATCTCGATGCCACCATGGAATGCTAGTCATATGAATCTCATTTGATGTGATCCAATGTACAAATACATTAAATTTCAATATGGCATGTTGCAGGTTTTGAGGGAAGTCATGGTTTACATAAACATGCATGAGAAAAAGATAATGACACTATAAAATGAACACACACATCATTAATTTCCATAAACATGTGAGTGCATAGAATATTTTTATTGATGATATAGAATAAGAATCATGTATTCAACATACATACCCTTAGAAGGTTCAAATGGTCTTGTGATTTCAACCCCAAAAAATTCCCTTCTACAGTGAAACAACATTGTAGAGTTGACCCATATAAAGAAGGTGCATTCACAACCAATATAACATCATTCGCCATAGAAAGATAATCTTTCTTCAAAATCCATGGGACATCACCTTCTTTAAAAGACTAAAAGGGACCAACCACTCCTCTAGTTTCTTTTCTTGGCCAATGTCTCTTTTTAGTATTTGAAGCAATAAGATCTCTCCTAACAACCAATGTATCACTTTTATTCGATGATATGTGCCTCCATTAAGAAGATGAAACATTTTTTTTTTGAATGTGTCAGTTAAGCTGGTTTTCACATTTTTTTTTGAAAGCAGGAACACAAACTATCTAGCAAGAATGAATTCCAGGTCACTTTCGGGCCATCCAATTGTAATTTTCCTCAAAAAGGCTTCCTTTGATAAGGTTCACTGATATAAGCTAAATCTATGTCCATTAACCATTAGAGGAATCCTATCTTCATCTATGGTGTGAAATTTGATGGCCCCACTATCATAGATTGTGTCAATCTCATATGGACCAAGCCATCAGGTGCAAAATTTTCCTCTGAAGTCCTTGAATTTGGAATCAAATAATAATGCCTAGACTCCATCCTTGAACTTCTTTTCTTGATAAACTTATCGTATCATCTCACCCTTTGATGTTGTATCATTGTGGCTCGATGTAGGGCATCCTGTCGTAACTCGTCCAACTCATTAATTTGAAGCAGTATGTGTTTATGAGCCTATGATAGTTCCAACCGAAGTTGTACCATTGTTCTCAGTGTCTAGATGATCTAGAAATCCTTAAATGTCAAAGTATTCTTTAAACACACATTTAAACATCTAACTTGATTCAAAATAATTCTTGATTGTATTTGACATATTTTCATAACACATGTGAATCTTTTACTTATCCAAAACTTCATGAAATGATGATAATTTTGCAGAATTATGTGAGACGACACAACACAAAATAAAAGAACTAAATAAGACAACATTTGATGACATATTTCACCTCTCCTTGGATACATCTCTGAGTCCCCTTCAAAAGTGAGACCGCTCTTCATTAATCTCATATGTCAAAAATTACAATGAAAATGGACTTACAAAGCCAAGTTTGAAGTCACTCTTCTATTATACTACTCAAGCCTAGAAATAGAGTTTACCATTGAATTCCTCTCGAAATTATGAAAAAAAGGAGTATAAAATCGACCATATTCTGAATTGATTCAATTCCACCCTCTTTATACACCAAAGAATGCACTATGGCTCTCATAAATGACAAATTGGACTAAGACTTTCATAGACAATATATTAACACAACAATAATATCACCATAAGAAAATGAGAAAAATGAGTATAAACAAGGCTATGTTTGGACATGGTTCTCTATAGCACATAAATCAAGAGAAACCCATTATGCTTGCTCTCCTTGGCACACATCTCAATGCACTATAAGTACCCTGCACATAATTCTATGCATTTGTGCACTCCATATTGCTCGTCGGGCCTCAAAATCCATTCCCATAAATAGGTCACGCCCCCCAACCTCCATCCGAACCCCACAACCATTTCAAATTTCATTTATTTGGTTGATTGTAACAACACAATCGTTTGGTATAACAATTAGCCGCTATGTATTAAGTCATGGGTTATGTGAAATGGAGGTCCAGGGTTCAAGCCCCACAGACTCCATATTTGGCATATTACATTTAACACGTTAATAAATATATTAACACCCATTGGAATTTTTGTTGTAATGATTCATCCGATTGGTCATGGCATATGGTTTAAGTTGTTAGCCCGTGAAAGGAGAACAAAGGTTGGATTCTTTTCGACTCCAACTATTTTGATCCTTAGGCCAACTTGGCCTTCTCGAAGGTGCAATGTGGAACCATATTATTGGTCCACATGGCAGCCTATCATTAGCCACTTGTCACCAACTGTACCTTTCCAACTCAACTGTGTGATCTACCACATCATTAATCTGCCTGCCACGGGGCACCATGTGGAGTTGACACTTCAGCACTATATCGCATGCATGGATGTGTAAGGATGTGCTATGTGTCACCCTTCCAGTGGTGCCACATGTCACATCTTGGAGATGTTTATAGCATACATCTTTACAAAGTATTTACCTCTTATATGTACAAAGAAGACTATTTCTTTACCAACTCTAGGAAAAGTTACATTACTAGGATGCTCTTCTTGCTCTTGACCTACATGTTCTAATCGTCTGTAATCTTCCATTCCTTCACCTCCGGTACTTTGGAATAAGAATGATATTACATAGACAATTTGATTCATATGCAGTCCATTAGCCGATAATAAGACATTTTCTATTGTCTTCACTATTGTCAAAAGGCTTTAGAAATCCTTACATGATTCCTCTCGCTCTTGAAAATTCTATAAAAGATGGCTATATAGAAATCCCAAAAAAAATTCCTCTCACTCTTGAAATTCTATAAGGAGTGGCTAACAATACCTCTAATATAACAATAGAAATAGACTTATAAAAGGAATTTACATATGCATACTATTTTTGTTTAATTACAAATACACATATTTACAATATTTTTCCAAAATGAAATCTTTTCTGATACCTATCCAGGGACAAAGATAGGTGGATTCTTCATGGACTCATTCTTCCCTTAGTACTGGAAGGAGTCTCATAGCTTCCTGTCTCTGACAATTCCTCTGACGTTGATGATGAATATGACACTAAATCTGATGTTGAATCCAAAAAACCATTGGATCTAATTATAGGTCTTCCTAGTAACCTATGCAACCTCTCCTTTCGAACACCAAGCACTACTGTCATGTCCTGAGTAGCTTCCTTTGATTACACAAGTACATGTATGTCCCAGAACACAACTGCATATCCTTCATCTTCGAAATATGAAACTAAGAGTAGGTTTACTTTCAAATATGGAACATATAACATATGTTCTATTCCAAAAAATTCTCCCAACTTGAGCTGGAATATTACATATCCAAACCCTCTTATTGATTATCTAGTGTTAGTTTCAGATCTTACATAGCAATCTGTGTCGATCTCTAAGAAAGTAAGGAATACCGATCTCATTCCTGTCATGTGGTGATATGAGCCACTTTCCATGAACCATACCTCGATATATTCATACATTACATTGTTAAGACCATCCATTAAGAAGTCTTCTTTCTCAAATATTTCAGCAAGACTATTAACTTCACTTGTGGCTACTACATGTCTTCTTGTAAGTGCCTTTACATCTTCCCAGTTCTTCTTCGGACATAAGTGTTGATAAAGTGTCCAACACTTCTCTAGTTGATGTCCACTCCTACCACAATAAGAACATAATTTCTTGTTCCCATCTTGGAACCACAATCCCTTCTTTTCATTCCCCCTTTTCTTTTGTCTTGGAAAATGACATTTACTTTTAGTTTTCTTCTTGGATGGATTTTTTTGCAAGGATTGTCTTCTTCGACATTTCTCCTTATTATGGTTACTGGTTCCGTAGGAAGAACATGGATATGTAGACCATAAATTCATACTAGTCTTACTAGTGGGAAACGTCTTCATTCCCTCTTTAAAATGCACCTCTTCTCGGATATGTCTTGCATTTGTTACCTTTCCCTGGGTTGGAAGTTAATACTAACTTCTTATGAAGGAACTCTTCATTTGAATTTCTCCCTACTTCAGTTGTTTGATCATTCTCTATCTTGACAGAGAGAAGAAGAATATAGTGAATCATATTTCTTGGTTATACCTTTTGTAGGAGATGATCTCTCTTGTATTGGATATTTTGCATTCTCTACTTTCCCAACTTCATGGAATGGTGCCAATATCTGGTCCTTAGCCTGCAACGTTTTTTCCAATTCATGAAAAATACCTCTGTGGAATTCTTCATGACATATCAATCGATCTTGAAGCTTTTCCTTCTTCTCCTCGATAAATTGTAGTTTCATCCTCAATTCAGAGTTCTCCTTTTGAATTTGTCGGTTAATTTCCTTCTGGAGCTTGAAATTCATGAGAGATTTACTTATGTTTTTCTCTGCAACAAGAGATCTGTGCTAGGAGTCTTCAAACACCTTCACCAACTTGAGTCTTGGACCTCGTCACATCAACTTGCAAACACTTTTCAAAAAACAAGTCTGATACCAACCTGATCTGAATATCTTTAGATGCCAAATTATTCTTTAAACACACATTTTTACATCTAACTTGATTCAGAATAATTCTTGATCGTATTTGACAGATTTGCATAACACATGTGAATCTTTTACTTATCCAAAACTTCATGAAATGATGATAATTTTGTAGAATTATGTGAGATGACATAACATAAAATAAAATAACTAGATAAGACAATATTTGATGGCGAAGTTTACCTCTCCTAGGCTACATCTCTAAATCCCCTTCAACAATGAGACTGCTCTTCATTAATCTCATATGTCAAAAATTATAATGAAAATGGACTTACAAATAAAAATTTAAAATCACTCTTCTATTTTGCTGCTCAAACCTAGAAATAGAGTTTACCATTGAATTCCTCTCAAAATTATGAGAAAAAGGAGTATAAACTTGAAAATATTTTGAATTGGCTCAATTTCACCCTCTTTACATGCCAAACGATGCATTATGTCTCTCATACATCGAAATTTGGACTAATACTTTCATAGACAACATATTATCACAAAAATAACATCACCATCATGATCCTCTCGAGAAACTAAGAAAAATGAGTATAAACAAGTCTATGTTTAGACATGGTGCTCAATGGCATGAAAATCAAGACAAACCCATTATGCTTGCTTTCCTTGGCATGCATATCAATGCACTATCGTTAACCTGCACAAAAATCTATGCATTCACGTACTTCGTACTACCTGTCGGGCCTCAAAATATGTGCCCATAAATAGGGCGTGAGCCTCCAACATCCATCCAAACCCCACACAACCATTTCAAATTTCATTTATTTGGTTGGTTGTAACAACACAATTGTTTGGTATAATGGTTAGTCGTTATGTATTAATTCATGGGTTATGTGGAATGGAGGTCTGGGGTTCAATCCCTGGGGACTCCATATTTGGCATATTACATTTAACATGTTAATAAATGTATTAACACCCATTGGAATATTCGATGGAATGATTAGCTCGATTGGTCATTGCATATGGTTTAAGTTGTTAGCCCATGCAAGGAGGTCATAGGATCAATTCCTTTTGACTCCAACTATTTTGATCCTTAGGAAAACTTGACCTTCTCTAAGGTGCCACATGACACCATATGATTGGTCCACGTGGCAACCTATCATTAACCACTTGTTGCCAACTATACCTTTCCAACTCAACTGTACGATCTACCACATCATCAATCTTCCTTCCACGTGGCACCATGTGGAGTCACCATGTCAGAACCATATGGACGGTATGGATGTGTAAAAATGTGCCATGTTTCACCCTTCCAGTGGTGCCACGTGTCACCCCCTCTTTGACTTTTGACCTGTTTGACCAAAACTTTGACTAGCCATATATTTCTCATACGAACTCCATTTGAGACGATTCATACGCCATTGGAAAGATATTACCGAGCTCTAAACAATGAATTTGTTTTCAAGAGAATCTGAGACAATCTATTTTTGATCATTTATGGGTCCTCTTGGACCTCTTTGAGTGTTTTGGATCCTCCTAGATCACTAGATTTAAAAGAAAAGATATAGACATTGAAATTATGTTATTTTAGCACAATTTTTCAACATTTGTTTTTCCTATGCATGACCATTGGGAAATACATTGTCACTCTGAAGTACCTTATATTTGAGTAACCTGCAATAAGTGGGCAATAGAAATGTACAGTGTCATTAAGCATGAATAAAATAAACCCTTCTTTTCCTTCATTGTGTGATAAGATTCCTTAAAAAATTATGGGACTTGATGGTTAGTTACCTAAAAAGTGTCGAGAATAACGTGTTTGACATACCATATATTACTTTCAAGTTGTACAATAACATTGTTGTTGTTAGGAACCAAAAATCAATATAACATAGAAAAACCTCATAATAAGTACTCAATGCCTTGAAAAAGAGAGAAATTTAGATAATAAGCCTCTTCGAGGGGGAAACCTACTTATGCCCACATAAATGTCCAAATACAAGATGATTCAAAATGAAAATGTATCCTTGGTATATATAGGAGACTAGGAGGTATAATTACAACGAATGGACTAAAGCCGACATAAATAAAATAACATTACTAATGTAATATGCCCCAATTAAGGGGTAATGAGCCACTATTTAGGGCTTAACATGCCCCTCCCCTTGAGACAAGTGTTTTTTGCAATGCTTGAGTAACTCTGGATTCTTCTGTATAAAAGACTCATCTTCCCAAGTGGAATCTTTACCCGATATTTTCCTCCATTTAATGAGATACTCTGAAATGGATCTACTCCTTAGCTGGCAAATTCTTGTGTCAGTGATGGCTTCAGGCTCCAATATGATTTTTCCTTCCTTGTCAAGTTCTAGAAATATAGTTTGAATTGGTATCTTGTCACCTATAGCCTTCTTTAAGAATGAAACATGGAAACCTGGGTGTACTTGTGAAGATGCAGGCAACTCCAATTTGTATGCCATAGTACCAATCTTTTGCAACACCCTATAAGGGCCATAGTACTTTGGTGATAATTTATTATCCATCTTGGCTTGCTTGAGGGACATATGTTTGTATGGTTGTAGTCTTAAAAGCACCCAATCCCCTACTTCAAAAATTCTTTCACTACGATGTTGATCTGCTTGTTGTTTCATGCGAATTTGTGCCATGGTCAGGTTGTCCTTTAATATTTGGAGAAGTTGTTGTTGATGCTCGATGTGATCTTCCACTGCTTGAACCTTAGATTTTTCTTTTAGAGAAGAAGTGATGGAAGGAGGGTGGTATCCATAGAGTTTCATAAATGGTGTCATTTTTGTTGCAGTATGAAAGGAAGTGTTATACCACCATTTTGCCAAGGGTAACCATTTGAACCATTGTGTTTGTTTATCAGAGACAAAGCAATGAAGGTAGCCTTCCAGACATTTGTTCACTATCTCAGTTTGTGCATCAGATTGAGGATGATAAGATGAGCTATGAGCCAATTGAGTACCTAAACAAGAAAATAATTCTATCCAAAAATGTCCAGTGAAGATGGGATATCTGTCACTTACAATAATATTTGGGCTTCAATGTAGCTTTTGAATTGTCTCCATGAATGCGGTGGCAACTGTACTGGCTTTGAAGGGATGAGAGAGTGCACAAAAATGTGCGTACTTGGTCAATCTATCAACAATCAACATGATGACACTCTTTCCTTTAGAATTTGGTAACCCTGTGACGAAATCCATGGAAACCTCTTCCCAGCTCTGACTTGGGATAGCTAATGGTTGTAAAAGATCTGGGGTCTTAATTGTTTCCACCTTATTTTGTTGGAAAACCAAACATTCTGCCACAAACCTTTGAACATTAGTTTTAAGGCCATCCCAAAAAAATTCATTCTTGACCCTATGGTAGGTTTTCAAAAATCTCGAGTGCCCTCCTACTGGAGAGGTGTGCAATTCCAATAGTACCTTTTGTTTGAGTTGGGAGTTCTTACATAAATATAAGCGATCTTTGTACCATAGTGAATAATTTTTTCATGTAAATGTATCTGATGCACTGGAATCCTGCTGCAACCTTTGAATGAGAGTCCACACTTTTTCGTCATTCTTCCATTCATACCTTGCTTCGATTATCCAAC
>ML778247.1:132968-156321 GCA_009831015.1 Picea engelmannii | reverse complement strand
TCATGAAACTACATCACCATAACATCGTGAATTTATTAATTCCTGGTGTTATGGGGAGAGGGGAGATGTATTTTCATGAGATATGGGGAGGGAGTAAATTCCCAACATCGCCTCCTCCCCATATCTCATTAAATTTCATGAGATATCTCATGTATTTTTATGAGATATGGGGAGGCCTCGCCTCCCCATACCATCATGCATTAATTAAATCATGGTGAACACGATGAATTAATTAATTCGGAGTGTTATCATCATGAATTAATTAATTCATGATGTTATGGGGAGGGGTCCCCTCCCCATAAGTTCAAATTTATTTTTTCCATTTTTTAATTAATATCTTTAATTTATTGAATGCAATTTTTTTTTTTCTTGAAACCTTTATGTTTTAAATAATTTGTTTTGGTTATTCTTTTTGTATTTTTAGTTTTAATGTAGTTTTTTATTTTATTTTGTTTTTAATTTGTATTTTTTAAATTGTTTTGTGTTTGTTTTTGTATTTTGGGTGTTTTTAGGTCGACTTTTGTTGTTTTTTTTCATTTTTATTTAAAAAAAATTCTTTTGAAATTTGTTTTTGTTTAAAAAATCTTTTAAACTTTGTTTTTTAAGGATTAAAAAAAGCAATTTTTTTAATCCTTAAAAAACAAAGTTTAAAAGATCTTTTTTAAAAAAAATCGTAGATTATGAATTTGTTTTATAGAAATTTTGTTTTTTTTTAATTCATAATTTGTAAAAAATTGGATTATGAATTTGTTTTATAAAAACTCCATTTTTTTTTTAAAGAACATGTTTGAAAAGATTTTTTGTTTCCCACTTATCTATTTTTTTACCAAAAAAAAATTAATTTAATAAACAATTTTTGAAGTAACGATTTAAAAGCATTTTTTGAAGCTTTTATCTATGATGGTAGAAGTCATCTAGGCTAGGGTTTCAATTAGGTACTAATTTTAACTAAAAACAAAAACTGGTGCTACTAAATAACATCACTTTTCGATTTAAGGGTCAATTTTAAGGTTTTTATCTACAATGGTATCGATTCTCAAGGTTGAGATTTTAAACAAGCTAGAATTTTAACCACCTCCAAAAAGGGTGCTACCAGTCGCGCCACTTTTTCATTCGAGCTAATAAATTCAACCTCTAAAAAAACAAGAACTCTAGAGAGTTCTCGTTAAGTTGGTAACTTTGTTAATTTTCCTCTAAGTGATCATTTTAATGAAAACAACAATGAATATTTTAGTGGCATCATCAATGTAGAGGAAAAATATGACGATGACATTAATAATGATGAAAATTTTCCTCCATCAATGGAATTTAAAGGCTCCAATGAAGATTATGGAGATTTTCATCCAAGTGAGGATTTTCAAGGCACTGATGTGGATGATGAATATTTTCCTCCAAGTGGGGATTTCCAAGGTACTAATGAGGATGATGAAAACTTTCCTACAAGTGAGGATTTTGAAGGCACTCACATGGATGATGAAGCTTTTCCCCCAAGTGGGATTTTGAAGGTACTGATGAGGATGATGAAGATTTTCCTCCAAGTACGGATTTTCAAGGTACCGATGAGGATGATGGATATTTTCCTCCAAGTGAGGATTTTGAAGGCACTAATGAGGGTGATGAAGAATTTATTTCAAGTGGGGATTTTAAAAGTAGTGAAAATGGTTATGCCAATGGTTGAATTTTTTTTCCAAGTGGGGAATTTAAAGGCAACAATGTTTATGATGATGATTTTCCTCCAAGTGAGGGTTTTGAAGATACCGATGAGGATGATGTAGATTTTCCTCCAAGTACGTATTTTTAAGACACTAATGAGGATGGTGAAGAATTTGCCTCAAGTGGGGATTTTAAAAGTAGTGAAGATGTTGATGGTGGACGCTCTTTTTCAAGTGGATAATTTAAAGGCACAAACGGTGATGATGACGATTTTCCTCCAAGTGAGGATTTTCAAGGTATTGATGAGGATGATGCATATTTTCCTCCAAGTGAGGATTTTCAAGGTATTGATGAGAATGATGCATATTTTCTTCTAAGTGAGTATTTTCAAGGCACTAATGAGGATGATGAATAATTTTCCTCAAGTGGGGATTTTAAAAGCAGTGAAGATAATTATGTCAATGGTGGAGAAAATTTTCTAGGTGGGAAATTTAAAGGCACCAATGGTGATGATGAATATTTTCCTCCGAGTGAGGATTTTCAAGGTCCTAATGAGGATGATGAAGATTTTCCTCCAAGTGATTATTTTTAAGGCACTAATGAGGATGATGAAGAATTTCCATCAAGTGCAGACTTTAAAAGTAGTGAAGATGATTATGTCGATGGTGGATAGGTTTTTCCAGGTGGGAAATTTAAAGGCACCAATGGTGATGGTGATGCTTTTCCTACAAGTGAATATTTTAGAGGAAATGATGATGGTGTTGTTGATGATGAAGACATTCTTGTTAGAGAAGAGTTTAATGGCATTGATAGTCTTAAGGGCGATGATGATTTTCCTTCAAGTGAATATTTTCATGGAAGATCCAATAACATTGGTGAGGACAATAATCATTTTTCTAGTGAGTTTGATATTCCTCTTATCAACGAAATTATCAATAAAGATGATGATGGACCTAGAAATTAAGTTCTTGTTCTCAATCATTCAGGTGCAATAAATATAGGTGATCAACATTCTCTTGTTCGGTCTCCTCACAATGTTTTGTATGATATTCCTCCTAGTGATGAGGACATTCCTTCTAGTGAGGATGATGAAACAATAGAGACATTGCAAAGAAACATTGATCAAATGTAAAATATTTTTTTAGTAACATTGAAGAGGAAAAATGTTGGAATCCTACCATCATTAAGTGAATGTATTAAGAAGTCATACAAATTAGAGCGTGCTTTTCACATATTAGAAGAAATTGTTGACATGCGAAGATTTATTCAAGGATGACATGGTGAAGAAAAGTGAATTGAGAAACTTAATGACATTAAATTCCAACAACAATTTTGTTTCAAAAAATTTGATGGAAAAACACTTATACGGGGAAACAAGTATTCAACCAATGTAGAATGGGGGCCTTCATCAGGTTTAACATTTTTTAAGTTTATTACAAATCATCCAATATTTGTATCATATATATTTTTATTACAACCAATTGATGAAATCCAAAATGAACAAAGGCGTAATAGAGATTTAGATTATTCTAAATGCTAGGAAGAAACAAAAAAGTCCATTAAAAATACATATGACTACTTTGATGTTGTTGATTTTATTTGGTAGAAGTATTTATTCAATTGTCAAAGTAACATGATTTCAAGCTTAACAAATGAAGATACATTTTCTAAGACTCCATTCTGTTGGCCACAAAATATGCCAAATAAATTCGAAGAAATAAACATTGTTGAACAACAATAATCTCATGGTGATATTATTTTTTCACTAGTAGAGGAAAGATAAATGTATATTGGTTCTAGAAGATCATGTGCACAACATGAAGCCATGGAAGATATTTACAGGGGTCCAATACATGATAGTAAGGAGGGTAGCATGATTGCAGTATTAGTGACTGAAGATCCACATGGTTATCCATTATGGATTGCAAAGGTTATAAAGATTGATAAATAAAATTAAGATTTTATGGAAATTGAAGTGCATCCGTATGCAATAGGCACACACACATTCAATGGTGTGTACAAGACAAAGATGGTGGTTGAGAAACATGTCAGTAGAGAGAGAAAAAAAAGGGTGAAAATACAATTCGTCGTCACACTAACCTCTTAAGCTTAGAGGATGTTGACATAATTGTTTATGACTTCAATTTGACAACAAGAGGAACTCTTCGCTCAAGGACCACAAATATTATCAAGAGGTTGTTTCCACAAGAAATAACTTGAAGATGGGATTATGTTGATCCTAGTCATAGATATGAAAGGTTTTTCACATCTGAAATGTTGGGCATGCATGTAGACTCAGATGGTGCATTCATTGATATAGAGAAGAGTATGGATCATCTACATCTTCATCTAATCATTCATCTGAAGACAATGTAGATTTTGATGTTATTTCAGAATCTATGAGTCAATTTGAATAAGTGTATTAATTTTTTTATGTATTTTTTATCCATATGATGTTTGTATGGTAACTAGAAATGAGCGTTCCAACTTACATATGATCTTACATGAAGTTATGAATCATTTCTATGTTTTATGAATTATATGCTTTGATTATAGAGAATATAACAAAATTTCTTAGCTCATATGTTTTCAATATGGACAATGTAACAATACTTTTAAGAAATAATTTATTTCATTCAATGTAATTTGTATTAACTTTTTTTATTAAAAGTAAAAAGAAGTGATGTTGAATTTTTAAAGTATAGGGTGATATTTTCATGGCACGATGTATTATCTTGGGCTTTGAGTGATAAATTAACCTTTAAAAAGTAAACATTTAAGGGTTGATTTTATGATTATGTTTATAGTAGCGATGATTTCTTACACCACTTTAAAAAATGTTGCAATTTTAATCCCCCAATTTTAATAATGGGTTCTACTGGTAGCAATTCTTTTCAATTTGATGGTTGATTTCTATGTTTTGGTTTTAATGGTGCCAACTGTCAAGAACAAGATTTCAAATGAGCTATAATTTTAATGTTTAGAAAAAAAATGTTTTAGGTAACATCACTTTTTGATTTAAGTGTTGAATTTAAGGTTTTTCTGAGCAACTATATGAGTTTTGAAGGCCATGCTTGAAAAATGTTGTAATTTTAACCCAGGTTAGAAAAAATGGTTCTACTAGTAGCACCACTTTTTTTTATTTGGGGGCTAATTTTCATGTTTTAAAGCAAAAATATGGGTTTTAAGGGCTAGAGTTCTCATTTTGAAGTCACAGTTCTTGTTAAGTTGGTAACTTTATTGATAAAATTTAGAAGGGAGATTTGTGCAATAGAAATTTATCAACAAAGACTTCAGAGTGGGTGGATTTGTTTTGAAGAGCTAAATTCGAAAGGGATTACTATAGATCACATAGAAATCTGTAGAGGAGAAATTTTAGGTATATGACTTCATTCTAATAATGATATTAATATTTCTCCAATTTGATGCAAATAATTTTCAATTCATTCTCAAACAAAAGAAATGGTTTCATAGTTACCTTAAGTATTGGAAATCTTAATTTCCTCACTTTTTTTTTGCTTTCTCTTTCTATATTTCACAAGGAGAATTTTTTTAAGCGATTTTTTTTTATAGAGTTTGTTTATTTATATATGGACGTTTCCTATCTATTACAATGAAACCACTCATTACATTAGATCCCAAACCATCTTGTCATTGTCATTTTTTTAAATGACTTCGCAGTTAACGATGTACCATGTACATAGAAAGAGAACCAACGTGTATTTTTATGTCAACTACACCACTTAATTTAAATTAGAAATAATATTTATAAAAAAAACTTTTCATGGTCGGCAATGTCCATTGTATATAGATAAGCATCGGGGCACATTTTCGTACAAAGAGCACCATTGAGTTTAAAATGGAAATAATACAATTTTTTATATGGAAACCGCCATGTCTTAAATTTTCTCACAAGTCAAAGGTGCGTAATAAACAATACTTAAGAAGCCACACAAGCCACACCTTTCTTAATTCATAAAGCACCAGCTGAATACAAAAATTTCTAAAACATTTGCAATTTTGTAATGGCACTATTATAATGCACCGATGTGTATATATATGGTTCATGCATTGGTGCATAGAAATATGGTTGATGCCCCGATGCATATTAAGTTACTATACATACCATAATCCTATTCTATCAAAAAATGTTTAATTTTTATATTTAATGATTCCTAGTTTTTTTTTCAAGGAGATTTTGAAATTTCAAGCGACTAACAAGGGAAAAACCAAGACATGCCAATAGGAATGTCCAAAAAAGTGTATAAGAATATGGTAAAATAAATTAACATAATTGCGTCACAAGAGGAGCCATCCCAATTACAATTTGCATCATAGGTATGTAATCATTTATTTATTATTTTATGTACATCAAATTTAATTATTGCATGAAATACTAATTTTCAATTGTTTTGTTGCAGAAAAAAAAAATAGAACCCATTCAACATGTAAGACATGACTATGAGGAATAAAATGGTTGATTGCAAACAATGTGAGCATTTATGTTTTCGGTCTTTCTTAAGATTTCATGTTTTCTATCATATTTATAATTAAATAATTAATTTACACTTGTCCATGGATGTCTTCTAATAGGTGCTAACATACAAAAATGAGCCAACCCATGAATTGATAAACATTGGGTTAAGTATGGGTTGTGAGTACATGTTGAAGTATGAAAGTTTAATTGAACAATTTGTAAGTAGCGATATTGTTTAACTCCCCTTGTTTTATAATTAACGAAACAAAATATATATTAATTATATCAACTGTGCTTTGTCATTGTGTATTAAACATGTAGGAAACAAAGTATGAAATGCAACCAATAGAGGAGATTTTGAGAGAATGCATGAAGCATGACTTCGAAAGAATATGTATTGTTTATGAAAGACTTAGTTCTAAGGTAATATATATATATATATATATATATATATATATATTACGGACCATTTCTATGTTTGTAGATGGAATATGAAGGGGAATAACATTAAAAACAAGCTGATCAAGAAAACATTAGGTTAAATAACAAAAGAACAATATCACCTACAAATGATGAAGAAATGAGGCTTCTATGTTTGTAGATGGAATATGAAGGGGGATAACATTAAAAACAAGCCAATCAAGAAAACATTAGGTTAAATAACAAAATTACCATATCACCTACAAATTATGAAGAAATGAGGCATACATGCAACTCGAGCGATGACGACAATTCAACTAATGAATGATAATCAATGAATGCCACTGCAAGTTGTATGTTTTGGAATATGTCTTTGAAAATCAAGGATTTTTTTCAATGTACTTGAGATATTGTCCCAATTGCATGAGGACATGTTACCAATAAGTGTAACAACTACATATTGGTTGCAATTTGATTATTGTGGACCTTTACATTGTCCCTTTTTGTATGACAATGGGTCTCTTATTCATATATAATAAAATTGGTTTCTTATGTTATTTCATTGTCGAATGTTGTAAAATGTTAAGTTGTTGAATAATTAATATGTTGATGATTTACATTATTACAAATAAAAAAGGTGTAATTTGTTAGATAACACATTAATGAAATCATTATATCAAAATGCAGTAAAAAAATATAAAACAATATTATTATAAAAAAATATTTGATTTTCAAATGATTAATTAAAAAATTGTAAAATACCAATTAATTAAAATATATACATATTAGTGAACTGTATTTTTATGAACTCACTAGATGTTGCATGCCATAATATAGAAATCAGTTTGTTTTGAGGATTATGTTGGGCGCTCAACACACCTTAAACACTTTTATGAAATTTTGTCTCTTTTGGGTACCACTTGTTTTGTTTTGTTTTTCTTTCTGAATTGATTTCACTGTGGAGGGATTGTTAATTTGTTTTCATGCATCTTCATCCATCAAATAAGGTTTGTTTGAACTTGTTAATGTGAAACCTTGTGTTTAAAAGGACTTGGCATTCTAACTAAGAACCTGCAACTGAAATTGTGACTAACGTGCTTATGTTCTACGTCGGGTAAAATCTGAGCAAGTAAAATGGCCACACAATAAAAATAATCGTCGATTTTTGATCCATCATCGGCATCGGTAAAAGGCGGAGTAAATTTGTGCTAGTTGTCAACAAAGAAGATACAGGAGTTGGCCTTTTCCCATCGATGTTGGCGAAATATGAGAGGTTGAAACATTGACATGAGCCATGATGAACCCCCGATAGCTAATTAAAGATGCGTTTGTTCGGAGTCGGTGAAATATCAAAGGGTTAAATCATTAAAAATTTCCGCGGTAACACATCGCCGATTATTGATCCCGATGCACTTTCGACATCGGCAAAATTTCGAAGGGGTTAATCCAGGAACACTTGTTTAAACGTTTCATCGATCACCGATCCTTGATACTTTTCAACATCAACAAGGTAGAACCTGTTGTTAAAATGCTTATCTAATGAAAGTCCCTGATTCCAAATAACATGGTTAACCGAAGACTCCAATCTCAAGTGCCACATGTCTTTGCAGCGTAGGCATTTCATACATCCTAGTTTTGTCCTAAGTCACCTTAGGATTCCCTGTGTCCCGGTCACGCTTCCAAGTCAACTTTTCCACGTCATCTCTATACGGCCAGATGGATCGACGTCAATTTTTTTCCAAGAGATGTCAACGAACATGGTCTAAAGAGATGCCCTGACTCCTGATCCACCCGTTAATTTAGTGGAATGATGGGACATTTTCAACACACAATAAGATCAGATTTCACCATTTAATAGGCCAGTAAATGTTTTTCTCCACATACGTCTGTATCTTGTGTGCCGATTGAAAAACGAGAATTTAAAATAGTCGATAGGCCGCATTATAGCCCGCGCCCGCACCTCCAACCTACGAATAAATTTAATCTTGAACATAATGAATATCCAACGACAGGTTTTGTAGAATTGCACTCATATCCCGAATTGAATAACTGATGCGACAAGGTAAGTATCATCTATGTTTAAATCACTAAAACAACTTCGAACACCCCCATTATACACACAAGTTTCCATTTCCAAAGCAGTCGAAGAAGCGAAGACAACGTCTTAAGAGTGGCGTTTGATTCTCAGACTTTAAAAAGCCAGGTTAAGTTAACGTGAAAAAGAGATATGTGTTAATTTTTATCAGTTCGACGGTCATATTTTATATATATGAGAATTCGATCTGCTACAAAATGGATAATGATGTTATAGCTATAGGGAAAGATGCCTCTAAGGAATCCAATGATCAGTCTCTCACCGAGGGCACCAAAATTAAAGGAGGCAGAAGTTGGTGAAGGGTCTTCTCCCGGCACTATGAGGCAGTTGGAATACGCTCCGAGGGAAGAACCAGTCATTAAAACTTTGAAGAAGAAGGAATTTATTCAACCCCAAGCTTCTGGTGATACAAAAGAGGCCACTGGATCTAAAATAATGCTCCCACAATGGGGAGATCTATTCAACAGAATCAACTAGGAAGATTACCAGAAGTTTATCCCACACAATGACTTGGATGTAAGGGCGCTCGACGACCAAGTTTTCCCAAACATTCGACGGTCGTTCTTTCACATGGTAGCCTATAGAACTCTAGTCTTCCCATGCATCGAGACCTTGAGTTGGTTAATTGATCACACAGATGCCCATAAATGCTTGATCAACGATGAGAATAACGGATGTGTTGGATTTTTTCTCTTGACAGAGGTCCAGTAGCACTACAAGATCAGGGACTCGGAGGATCATTTGAAAACAGACTTCATGGTGAAGTTATATGAATTCCATGACACCAGCTGATTGATGACCTCATGGTGGAAGGAGGACAAAAAATTCACAAACCGGAGCAATGGATGATATGGGACAACGAACTTAAGGGAGCCATATATATACTTAATGGCTCTAATTTGTCAGTTATACGGGGAAAGGGACCACGCCAAGTTATCGGAGGCATGGATGCCCCTGGCGTACACTGTGGTTATTTCGGGGAGTATTTTCAACTAGGGAGCAATCATCTCTAAGCAATTGAGTACCAATATATTGCAGGGTCAGACGCTGAAAGAAGGAGAAGCACCCGCTTTTCACATGGCCTCGTATCTGCTAGATGTGATTTGCGTGAGGAATGTCTTCGCCGGTATGAATTAAAGATGGAACATTGCATAACTTCCTTTTCATGTCTACTTCAACATCCTACGGGAAAACAGGTACAAAAAATCTTATTCCCTTATTTGCGATGAATTTATCGTGAGGATTTATTTCATTATATTTAAAAAGGAATGCCCAAGGTTGTCTGTAGCGACCAAGAAAATGATCTCGAAAGTAGGCCACTGGTATATAGATGAACACACAACCTATATCAGGGTGTTCGGGGCCATCATAGCACCACATTTTCTCCCTGCTCACGTCCCAAACCGACTCATCGTAGGAGAAATCTATTATCAAACTATCTTGCAGGGCTATAACACCACTTTGGTTAAGGAAAGGAAATGAGCATTTATACCCTACGGTTTCCATGTGGGGTTTTATATAGTGAAGGACACTTCTAAAGACAAACATGAGGGTTTGAGTCAGCTAGAATACAGGTTCCCAACAAGCCAGTTTTGCAAGCATGACCATAAAGGCCTAGTCCTCCAATACGCTTCACAAGTCTCTTCATGTTGGCCATACGCGCATGACAAGTTTGAAGATGATATTTTTGCAGAATGTGCCTAGGACTGGGAGGAGGTATTATAGATAAATGCTAACCCAATCATGACTAGGCTCAAAGCTAGGTGCATGGATAAGCAGGTCGAAACAATAGAGCAGTCGGCTCAAGAAGTTTTCAAGGTTAGAGAAGAAATCAGAGCAGCAGAAACCACAAAGGCACAAAGGAGAGGGTTGTGGTTACTTGAAGGAGCCCAAAGAATCATCGAAAATCTAGAGAATGATCCTCAACCAATAGAAATAATGAGTATCACCCCGACCGACCCAATCGAAATCAGAGAAGAGATAGATGGCTTAGAGTCAATACAACTGGAGGAAACCACCGTTCTGGAAAACCCTAGAGTTCCATTACCATAGGATAGATCATCGGTGGCCATCCCAACCCAATATGAGAGTCAATAACTCTAGGTGAAATAGGTGAGCCAAATCCCCTATTTGATCTCATAACTGTTTAGGAAAAGATATGAATTATCTTACTCAATAATTTTTGAATCTTGTCTGGATAGGAAAAGATAGTCAGGAATATCACCCTATGCTTTATATCCTCATAAATAATTTCCCAATCCACAAGTATTAATTACCAAGTCTTAGGATGATTTATTAATGAAAATGATGTTGCAAAAATAAAATTTCATTTTATTTTAGTTTCTAAAAAATATGCACATTACAGAAATTAAATATGGAGATCGAAAAACAAAAGTGACCAAGTCATAAATACACACAAATGAGACAAAATAGCAATCTTATTTATTACATTCCAAGAAATTAAAAGTGTTTTTCTCTTTACAAAACCCCTATGAGGGCATGGACCAAAGTCTAATTTAGATATCCCCAATGAAAACCATACAAAAGGACTCTGACAAGAAGTAAAAACTAAACTTTATAATCTGGATCAGCTTGCCACAGACTGCTGCCAAATTGAATATGCACAATATCCTTTATCAACTATGAAACTTAATCCATAAACAAACAAGTATACACAAACTATCAAAGATAGATCAACACCTTTAAAACAAGCATCTGAATGATATGATTAAGCTTTGAACCTTGTTGTCTGCAATATGACCCTACTATAAAGAAGAGAATTAGGCTTTGAATAACTCAAGAATGAATGAAAACTGAACTATATCATGAAAACAAAACAACAAACCTTAGTATTGCTTTCTCCTTCTATTCTCCTCTTGTTCTTCCTTCTCATTTGGATTTTATGCATTCCAAATAAGTTGAAGTAGTTCAACTACTTTCTTTAGTTAAGTTAGTTGAACTTAACTAATTTTAGTTTAGGATAAATAATAATAAAAAAATTAATAATAGTTAAGGGTCTTTATTTAATAATAAATAAGTAGGTGGGACCCCTTGTGAGTCCCTTCTTTTATTATTTTCAAAAATAAAACATAATTGGATAAACATTTAAAAATATGTCTCCTTGTAACTCTCTTAAATACTTTCAAAATTTGAATATTTAAATATCAGACATAATTCAAATCATATCGAAAAATATGTAAATATTCACATAATCCAAAACATCCAAAAAATAGCTTGTTGTCCAAAAAATTTTGCAGACCACTGTCTTCAACAACTCAATCATAAAAACACATAAATTAAAATCCATACTTGCTACTCTGAGAGGAAATCCTTATTTTATCATTGTTGTCCCCTTTGGACTTCCCGGAAGTAGCCTTTGGTTGATTGGAACCTTGAGGTTGTATCTCACTAATATAATGGGAACAATCATCTTTCAGATGCATATGGGAAGACATTAATTTTGAAGAGTCATTTGAAGGAGAGGAAGGGGAGGCAACAACCTTGCCTTTATCTTGCACACGGGGGACATCAATTTTGATCCTTTTACTAGAATGAGAGAATTGCATAGGTGAATGTATAGGGGCAATTTGAACATTAGGATTTATAGGTGGGGGAAGAGGTAATGAAAAATTGGGCCAGCCACGATGGTGAAAGGCTGTCAGATTGACAATCTCTTTCCATCCATCATTCATAGGGACTTCTGGTTGCAAGGACACATGAGGAGGCACATGAATGCCAGGGATTTTTTGAGGCTGGAAGGGAGGTCTCTTTGGTCTATGATATACTATTCCTTGCCTGATCCAGTTGAAGAACTCAACTTGAAACTGCTGGTACAAATCTCGAGGGTCAGCATCAAAATGAATAGAGAATATAGACCTTCTAGGCCCTCTGTTCCAGTTACCTCTTCCTCTATTATTTCTTCCATGGCTTCCCCTACTGAAGAAACTCATCATGTATGCAACAATTCATTAGTAACTAGCCCTTAATACAACATACATGACATTCTATTTTCATGAAACAAAGTTTGGCTCAGAAATTGACATGAGAAACATGCAAATCAATCCATAATAAATTATTTAATAATTGCCAAGTGAGAAGGGAGTGCATAGGGTTCATGGGACATCTAGAGGGATTGTAATGAATGAAAAAGTGGTAGCATGACAGGGGAAAAATACATGAGTACTGCTCAACAATTCATTAAATAATTTAACTGTACAATCAAATACCAAAAATGTCAGTTGCCACCTATTTCTCTATCATATCTTTGTTCACTGTTATACAAAGTTTTTAATTTATTTTACAAAATAGGGATTCCAAAATTGATAATGGGATTATGAGGGGGGTATAATGAGTGAAAAAGTGGTAGAATGAGAGGGAATAAAATATGGATATTGTTCATAAAAATAAACCAAATCAAACAACAACCATAACTCTATTCAGACCCCACAATCCAATAAGCATTCACTTTTAAACCAAAACCATTTAACTGTCACTTCTTTTCAAAATGCTTGCTGACTTCAAACCAAAAGACAATTCATATGCCCAGAATACTCAATTATAGAAGCCCTTGCATCTATACAATATCTATAATAACATTCATGATAACAACATTGCCATTTTATGATAACATAATAATTTGTTGAGCCACAATCACTCATATTCCAATGCTAAATCCATTTCCTTTTAAAACCAATTAGAAATATGCATTGTGATTCCATCCATCCACATCCAATATTTATTCCTTAAACTCAAATAAGAATAGGCACAATATTAACCACCATCTGTCGAATTTCCAAACATTATTTGACACAATCCATTGGGCATTAAAACACATAATCGGGACCCAATTCTATCACACACATGTATTCATCCAATATAATCAACATAAGTATTGTTTCGAAATAGAATTCAACCAATAACATGCAACTCCGAGCCAAAATTTTCTTAATTAAACATGTATATACTTCTTTTAAAAGAAATGTCCAACAAGAGGCAGAACCAAATCATGCCCAATAGACCAAGCACACAAATGTGTCACTTTTACCCTTCACAGGATTGAAACGAGACCAAGATTGCGTTTAGGGTTTAACACAAAAAATGGAAGTAAGAAAAAATAGCTCGACCAAATGAAAAAGTCCTCAAGGATGCAGACAACTCGTTCCCTTTTAAAAATTTATCACAGAGAGGTAACAACAGATGGTTTAATCAAGGGATAGTCTTTGAAGACACAGACAATTTGTGCCTTTTTTTTTAAATTCACCACAGACACATAACCTTTAACCAAAATTTTGACAACGAGGGTTACCAAAACATAACAGTCAACCACCTCCAATGTAGAACGAGAGAAGCGAACTCTTAAAAACATTGTGAAGAGAATGCCCGATCACAACCCATGGCAAACCAAACATATATACAAGCTTCCATTTAAAGTTCTGGGTGATACCAAACCCGACTATGCAATGCTTCCAGCAACAACGGTAATGAGGGAAACACCATGATACATAATAGCTCAAGGCTCGGCCAAGACATGGAAAGAAACACTCCCACTCTTTAACAGTTCACATTGCAACCCAATGAAATGAAACATTTCAACCACAGAGATGAAAAGGAGTGGAAAAACTTAACACCAAGACTGGTTGTAAAACCCACGCGCCAAAGCTCAGATCTTGCTAAACCAAAATCATAAGTTTCCACAAAAAACCCCAAGCTGACCAAAGATTCTTTTATGTGATTTAACCAATATACACATGCACATATTACACACAGCAAAGAATATACATTCCTCTTCTTTAAAAATCCAATAGTCTAGATTATTCATAGAAGAAACCATAAGCACAACACTAATACACAGTAAAAAAACTTAAGAAAAACATAGACCTCAAGCAATTATGAGCCAAAATCGATTCATAACATAGAGGAACCATCATGGATGGAAAATAAAGGAACCATCCCTAGAAAAGCTTGCTTGAGGGGAAGAGTTAGACTGTTTCCTTCTTTTACAACCAAAAATCTCAGACCATCAACAACCACCAGAGCCGAAAAACCAAATGCAAGTATGGCTAGGGTGATGGGCTCGAGGGTTGTTTGAGTGACATGTAGTAAATGCACACCACTTCCTTCCCAAATGGTCCCCAATCTCATTCAATTCGATGTACAAGCCAACCAACTCACCATAACATTAACCATTAAATCAAACAAATATCCCATTTCTATATCCATTACATAGTGCGCCACCCTAAGTCATGTCAAAATATTTTAACAACAACAATGTGCTATAATGTTACCACATATGCCTCACACATAACTTTTAATCAAAGCACATAAGTCTAGCAACAAGGGTCTATACACTCTTCTTTTGTCACAATTACATATAACCTTAGGGCTTGATTATAGTCCTTTTTTCCTTTTGTTTAAGCTCCCATATCATTTGTTTGTATAAAATTATATGTAAAATAATCAATCGATGTTTAATGGAATGTCAACATAGAACCTATAATAGTAATCCTTTTATCCATAGTACAACCATAAGTTGCGAGTTACCATCAAAACCATCTAGCCATACAATAATCAACCAACCATCTTATGTCGCCATAACGATTAAAACCATGACTTGAATCATCAACTATAGAAGATTGTGTTGGCATCATTATAAGAGCAAACAAAAATATAAGTGCAACACATCCATCATAGCGCCACTAGTCTACAAGGGGGTTCCACCTACTAGTTTATTATTATTATTATAAATAAATAATATATCTTGGTAATCATTTGTGAGCAGTATTCATTGTTACGATTTTAAGTGTCAACAAACTCGGGACTCCACAGGGAAATCTGTTTCCAACAGATTAAGAACTTAGATAGTTTTTTTTTGTAGACCAGGGGAACATTATATCAATGAATGTATATCAGAATGATTATGCAACAGAGGAAGTGAGTGGTTTAAGGGAAAATATGAATTGGGATTTAGGGAATAACTTATGGAAAATGTTATGTATGAGGGGGTTATTCCCGTGTGCATAAAATTTGATTGATCATAGTGAAAGCATTCTTTGCTTTAAGAAAAAAAATTATGTTGTGCTCTTTTTGAATCTCGGAGCGGAGGGAAGAAAAGGAAAGCAAAAATAAGGATAAAAAACCAATTATATTATCTAACAACAGTACTGAAGAAGATACCAATTTCAATGATGTATTCAAGGGGGGACATCATGACAGTTGTGTAACCTGATTGTTATTGATTAACAATACTTGCAGAATAGCGTTGCTTTGGAAAAAATGATCCAAAATTTTTATTCATGACAAGAAAAGGAATCAATAAAAGAAATAAAATAGCATAAACGAAACATTAGAAAGAAATAACAGCAAAGTAAAATCAAAGGAATAAAACAAAATATAATACATGAGTAATTCCATACAACATTCAAACTTTCAAGTTGGTTCCACATAGTGTTTTAAGTGGGAACCATTGGTGCTATAGGAAAACAATATCTCTTCCAATTCCTTTAGAATATAAGAGTTTGCGCCCATGACAAAAGCGATTTTAAAAGGACCCAGCCATAACTTTTGGAACTTTGAATGCCTTCCTATATCAACATGAGTTGAATCCCACAACAAGACTTTCTCATTAACCTTAAATTTGTCAGCTTTTGCACTTTTATTGAAATATATTTTAACATTTTGTTGTCTTCTCTTTATGTTATCCAAGGAAAACGTTCTCTGTTCCTCTAAAGCTAAGAGTGCACTTATCCTTTGAGAGATATTGGAAGAATTTAATTCTTCAACCTGTAGCATCAGCCTTAGAGAAGAAATTTCCAGCTCAGTAGGCAGAATGGTTTCTTGACCATAAACAATCTGGAAGGGATTGCAACCAATGCTCACCTTGGTGGTAGTGCGATCTGCCCAAAGGGAGTAAGTGAGGATAGTGTGCCATTGACGAGGCTTATCTTCGATGAGACTCTTCATAATTCTTACAAGATTTTTGTTAGTAGACTCGGCTTGCCCATTTACTTGTGTATAATAAGATGATGAGGTAAAATTTTTAACTCCCAGTTTAGCTAAAAATTGAGTCATCTTAGCAGAAATAAAAGCGGGACCATTGTCTGTAATAATTTTCAAAGGAAGGTAAAATCTGGAGAAAATATTAGTTTCAAGGAAAGAAATCACTTGCTCATCCTGCGAATGCTTAAGTGGGACAACTTCAGTCCATTTTGTAAAATAATCTGTGGCTGTCAAGACGAAAACTTGCCCTGCTGAAGATGGAGGATTAATAGGACTGATCAAATCGAGACCCCATTTTGAAAAAGGAAATTCAGAGAGGATTAGTTGTAAAGGCATGGAAAAAATACGTTCTTTCCTAGGGAACTTCTGGCACTTGTCATAAGATCTTGAAAAATTATAGGAATCACGAAAAATTGAAGGCCAATAATACCCTTTCATGATAATCTTAAAAGCAATAGTTTTAGCAGAAAAGTGGCCACCCACATGAATGACAGAATTTGAAGATCCATGGGTCTCTTGTAACAATTTATGTGCTTCCTCATTAATCACGCAATGAAGTAATATACTGTCGACAGATATCCTAAACAAGAAGTCTCCTAGAATGACATATCTGGAAGATTCAAGACGAAGTTGTCTCCTTTGATGAGTATCTAAGTCATCTGGACATCTCTGATTTTGCAAGTAAAATACCAGATCTTTGTACCAAGGATGTTCATCTACAAGAATGATTTGACTGTCAAAGTAAAAAAATGCTGACAAAGGATTATCTTGTTCATCAATTTCTTCACTTTATTCAGCATGTTGAGCCAAGTGAAGGGCTAAGTCACGTCCCTTGATGGTTTTAGAAGTCATGATGGTTAAATCATGCTCCTAGATATTGTCAAGAAATGGTGCAAGTTTCCCTGAAAGATAAGTCTATGAGAGAAAAAACTTGACAGCATGTATAGTGACTTTTACCAATGTGTGCTTACCTAAGATAAAGTGGCGAGATTTCTCAACATCTTTAACAAGAGAGAAAACGTGTTTTTCAATATGAGAATATTTGAATTCATCATCTGACAAGCTTTGACTCATGTAAGCTACTAGTTTTTCGTTATCTTGGTCATCACATTGTATGAGGATAACAAAGATTGATTCCTCTGTGGCATTAGTATATATAGTAAATTCTTTCTCAAAATCCATCTTCGCCAAAACTGGTGCGGAACCGATCGCCTTCTTGATCCTTACAAAATCATTTTCGACATCATCAGTCCAAGAAAAGGAGCAATCTTACTTAAGAAAATTTTGAATTGGTTTGACCATTACAACAAAATCAGGAACAAATCTACGGACAAATTTGATAATGCCCATAAAAGATTGAACCTCCTTTTTGGAAGTAGGAGCAGGAAGATTTAGGATAGCAACAATCTTTTCGGGATATATGCTTATTCCTGAATCATAGACAATGTTCCCAAGGAGCTTTCCCTTGGTAACTCCAAAGATAGAATAGGAAGGATTTAAAGAAATGTCAAATTTCCTGCATCGCATGAGAAACTTTCTAACATGACCAAAATGATCCGATCGATTCTTTGAATATACAATTAAGGCATCAAGATAAATCTGAATAATGTTTCTGACCAGATTGTTAAAATCTATTTGCATAGCTCTTTTGAAAGTGGCACCTGCATTAGATAATCCAAAAGGTAGGCGTTCATAAGAAAATGTGCCCCAATGTGTAATAAAAGTGGTTTTATATTTATCTGTCATTTTCACCTTGATCTAATTATAACCAAAAAATCGTCAAGTAAGGACATCATTTGTGACCCTGCAACTTGCTGCAAAATCATTTCTATATTAGGGAGAGGAAAATGGTCTTTCATGCTAGCTCTATTTAATAAGTGAAAATCAACGCATAGTCTGATCTGACCAGTTGTTTTCTGAACAGGAACCAAATTGGAAACCCACTCAAAATACTTAACAGGGAAAATTAACCCAACCTTCAAGAGATTTTCCATCTCCTTTCTAATAATTGCTTCCAGTGCGGCGTTAATGGGTCTTTGTTTTTTCTTAGCTGGTTTTATGACTTCCTTGATAAGAATGACATGTTGTATAAGTGTAGGATCAAAACCATGAATATCCTCATAAGACAAAGCAAAAACATCTTGAAATTCATGAAGCAACTCAGTGAATTTCGACTTCTCTTCATCAGTACATTGGGCACCTATCTTAACATTCTATGGGGAATCGAGTGTCCCAATGTTCAAGGAAATGGTTTCACCCACTTTTCTTTTTGACTCCTCCTCTTTATGTGTTTCTTTATTGCCTACATCACTCGATGAAAATGAACTTTCTAGAGGAGTCAATCCATTCGTAATTTTGTTGTCTTCCATGGATATAATATCCTTGGGCTTATAAGGTTAATTTTGTATGAAAACACAGATTCTTTCATCACTAGGAAATATGTGCTATGACTCTACATTGTCAGGGATATGAGGTCATTATAAGGATTGAAAGGTGAAATCAGATCTTTGTGGCAGAAGTTGCCGAGTAGGAGAGGCTGCAAAAACAACTAGCCTGTCAGCCATTGAGTTCAATTCCGTTTTGACATGAGTGATGTTAAAAGATAATAAGTTAGAGATAAGAACCCAAACAACTTGGGTGTATTGTTTCATTAACTTGTTTCTAGGATAATATATCTTGCGTACAAGGTTTACAACAAATTCAGAGTCCCCAAAAATTGTAAGGTGACCACAACCTAAATTGTAGGCAATTTCAATGCCTAGCAGTAATGCTTCAAATTCGGTGACATTGTTTGTACATGCAAAATTTAACCTATAGGAAAAGTTGTGAATCTTACCTATAGGTGAGTATAGGATAATGCCAACTCCATTACCTTTGTTGGAGCATGAACCATCAAAGTGCATATGCCACATCCCATCCTCCAGGCCAATTTGTTCCAAGTCAGTGTTGTCCTCATCGACAAAGATGGAATACATTCCTAGGTCCTACTCAATATAATTCACATCAAGCTGTGGGATGCTTTATATATAAGGTGAAATCATTACCTCCCTTAGGACTATGATGTTTTTTCCATTCCGAGGAACATATAAGTGTGTCTTATTGAGTGAGAGGTATCCACCCGTCAGAGCTTGCTAGTCTCTTCCTAAGAGGATTGAATAATTACTCATTGGCATGTCAATTACCTGAATATTAAGGGTTGTCCTTATTTCAGGATGTGAGCACAAAACCAAGGTCACATCCTTGATTTCACCTATGGTCGATTGTTGTAAACTATTATAAGAGAGCATGCTTCTGGAATTTTCATTTGTACAAGACAATCCTATCTCTTCCATAATAATCTTCGACATTACGCTTGGGCCCGAACTGCCGTCAATCAGACAACAATGGGCTATTTTGTCCATAATCTTTACAGAAATTAAAAATGGTTTTTTTTTTACAGGGTGTCTAAAATTATGTACACCTACTTTATTTACACTAGAATCCTCTTCTTTCACCTCTTTAGAGAGATTGGCTATGGTGGAAGATTTTCCTTCCATAAAAATTTTTAGATGCTTTTGTTGCTCAGGGACGACAACCATGTCCAAAAGAGTAGCATTGGCCTTAATGTTACCAACTGGTTGAGAATATTATATTTGGAAGAGAGAAGAGGAGAAATGACTCCTTGACTATCAGGATTTTTAGTAACCTGCACAATAACAACTGGTGAATATAAGCTTGGACTAGAATAAGTACAAGGGGGATCATATTTTCCTTTTGAAGCATAGGATTTATTCCTAGTGTTTATGATCATGAAATCCTCTGGTTCGGAAAAATATAGAACAATAATGGTGGTTTCAGGCCTTTTGCCAAAGATTTTATCTCTGGCACTCTTCTTTACCTCACAAGTACTTTCCTCATGGTGTTCCTCGCAAAAGTTACACCAACTGTGAGGCATGATGGCTTTAGGTTGAAATTTGTTTTCATTTAAATTCCTAAAGGGTGGTGAAGAAGAAGACGAGGCTCCAGGAGTAAGTGAAGGGACATTTCCTTTCCGCTCATACACTCTAATTCAATTATTAATATCTTGTACAAGCTGTAAGAGGACACACATGTCTGTTTGTTTAATTGAGTCTCCTTTGGGAAGATATTCTATTTCAATTTGTTCTTCATACTCTAGACAAGTATGCAGAGCAGAACCAAGATTGCCGATGGCTTTTTCTTCAAGCCTATGACGGTAAGGAGAAGGTAGAGAATTATAGTAATGCATAGAAGCGACTTGGTTCTGAGGGAGAATAAGTTCGGGAATCTGATTATATAACTTGTTGAAACGTAAGTGGAAAGACTTGATAGTCTCACCGTCCTTATACACAATGTTATTGTATTCCCATAGTTGTTCGAATGGGCTCTTAGACTGTCCATAAGTCGATTTGAACTAGTAAATGAATTCTTCCCAAGTGGAAATAATCTTTGGAGGAAGATCAAAGAAATCTATCGTTGCTTTCCCTTCTAGGGAATTAACAAATAAGCGCATACAAGTATCATTGTCATTAGCTCCTATATTGTGAGAGGCATTAGAAAATGCCACCAAGTGTTCATTTGTAGTGACTGTTTTATTTCTAGAAAACCTAGGGAGATTCTCTTTGAATTTTGGAAGTGGACGAGTAGCAGGTGCTAGGTTCAGAGGGGAGGATACATGCCACGGGGTAGTAGTAGCATCCTCTTCGAATTGAAAGAGACCATACTTTTTAATGATCTTGGCTAAGTTTGTAGTTGATTGGACTGGAATTTGATGACTATACAAGCTTCCAATCACTGATGAGGGTGAGGGTTGAGAACTTGAGGCACCTTCAGTTCCACCGAAGCCACTGCCAGATGCCATTTTGTTAATGATTGGTCGGGGTGAGAAAGATGAACTAGCTGAATCAAACATAGTCATCCTTAGAGGGCCTTGTTGGGCTTACAGAACAATGTTTCTTCTTCCTATCTCAGCAATAGGGGTGATTTCAGGAGATAAACTTCGTCTTCTCCTAGAGATGTGAGGATTGAAGGACATGAAAAGAAGATCAAATATTTAGGAAAAAAAAAGCTATGGCTGATTCCTAGGATGCCTTTGTCAAGCTTCACAGTGTTCCCAAACACTTATGTCGTGTTCAATTACTTCCCACGAGCATTCAAGATCAACCCGAGTGTTAGTTATTTGATCTACATGGGAAAATAATCTTAAATTTGGTGCTATGTTCTAGCAACACATATGTCGGATACATGCGCGCTACTAGAAAAGTGATATTCTTGCAGCGCCATCATAAAACATCATATCATTTCTTAAAAATCCTTGAAATATTCTCCATATTTGTTTTCGCGACTAGACTGCTTATGTTTAATATTGTATACAGCAGAGAGCCAACATTGGCAAAAGTTTAGTCAGTTTTCATGTCCATTCCAGCCAAAAATAAAAATATTGGCCTGAGGGCCAATCTCCAGAACCAAGTGCACCTACAATCAACACAATGCATTGCTAGCATCAACAATATATATATCAACATTTTTAGCATAAGATTCCTATTATTTTGACTATATGGGTTTTAATTTTTCAGGTTGTTTTTGGTTATTTATTTTTATAAAAATATGTCACCTGGGCCAATCTCTATATTATCGAATAACCAATTCAAGAGCCATCCAATAAAAAAAATATTGGCCCAAAGGCCAATCTCTAGAACCAAGTGCACCTACAATCAACATAATGCATTGTTAGCATCAACAATATATATATCAACATTTTTAGCATAAGATTCCTATTATTTTGGCTATATGGGTTTTAATTTTTTAGGTTGTTTTTGGTTATTTATTTTTATAAAAGTTTGTCACATGTTACCCAAATCTCACCTTTAATGGTAGGTAATTGGCCCAATAAGAAAAGGTATCTGCTGCTCTGGTGGCCCTTCCACCTAGCTACCACGAGCAAGTTCTTTGGCTCTAAAGCTTAGTTGTTGTGTGAATCAATCTGGAGAGTGAAGAGCACTACTACTTCAGATGCGAAGCTTGTGGAGTTCCAAACCACATTGCAGGGGAGGGATCTACAGTGGTATATTCAATTTGTGTAGACTAATCCCTAGGGCCACGACCTTGGATGAAATAAAGACAGGCTTCATAGCTAATTTTAAGATGCCGAATTCAGAACACCTGGGCCTACGGAAACCAGTCCAACAACTGCTACACAATCCATACCATCTAGGGAGGTGCGAATATCACAGAACTATTATGAGATTGAGCCCAGTAAGGAACAACCACCTCTTCTTCAGAAAGCAAGGAACAACTATATGAGGGTGGGGGGCTAGGGGGGGATTTATTAGATAAAATATATAATATATATTTTATCTAATAAAGCCTCCCCCGCTCACCCTCTATATGAGGGGGGGGGGATTTATTAGATAATATATATATTATATATTTTATCTAATAAAGCCCCCCTCCCCCCCCCCGCCCTCATATAGAGGGAGGGTGGGGGGGATTTATTAGATAAAATATATAATATATATTTTATCTAATAAAGCCCACGCTCCCCTCCCACCCACCCTCTATATGAGGGTGGGGGGGAGGGGGCGGCTTTATTAGATAAAATATATATTATATATTTTATCTAATAAACCCCCCCTGCCCTGCCCACCCTCATAACCTCATATAGAGGGTGGGGCGGGGGGATTTTATTAGATAAAATATATAATATATATTTTATC
>ML778247.1:41603-61594 GCA_009831015.1 Picea engelmannii | reverse complement strand
TTATGCTTTGATCATGTTATGCGTGACTGGCTGCTTATGTATCATGTTTTCGTTGTGTAAATGAATTAATGATGAATGCTATGGAACATTTAATTATAGCAGTACCCATATATTTTACTCTGAGTTGTTAAGTGTGTTTAATTTTGGTTAAATGCATTTGTTTTTAAATCCATGTAATGAATGGGGAATCCGAGAGGTTTGGGTGAACCTGGGTAGTGAATTGGTATGCTACAAATTGGTATCAGAGCAATTGGTACGCTACATCCACCATGGGTGAAGGAACTTGGAGATCATACATGTGAGGTGGATTCATGTGTACGCCACATGGCCCTCAACCAATGAACACCTGAAGAACATTGGGAAGCCATAACTTGCAATCCAAAGCTCGGATTTGAGCATGGTAGCAGTCGTTTAGAACATTCTAGGTAAGTGGAAGAGGATAAAGACCTCGGTCAAAGGATTTGAGATGTTAAGGAGAGAGAAATTTTGATGCCCCCTCCCTAGGAAAGATACTCAGGGGTCGAGTGTGTTACAAATTGGTATCAGAGCATGGTTACAACACTTGGTATTCTTGGGCTCATGGACGAGTTGCGTAAAAACCATATTTAAAGGACTTTTAAGGGTGACACCCTATCTTACCTCTTTCCTAGAAAGTCTAGTTAAAGTTTCATTGAAGAAAGGAATGAATTTTTTCACTGTTGTGTGTATTTAAGAAATATGAATTGTGTGTTGTTCATGAATTAACAGATTGTTGGCTAACAATAATTTTCTTATCAGCACTCAAGCCGTCGGTAAATCATGGGAAAACTAGAAGTATAAAGGATGGTGACATGCCATGAAGTGGGGGATGGCTCCCACAATTGAGATGAAGAATCTGACGAAAGGAGGGTGGTGGAAACCCCTCCAGATCTGGTCGAAACTATAAGGACCCTTGATGTAGGAGCATCTCTCACTCATCATGCGAGCCAACACATCGAGAGGAAACAGCTGGACAGCGCCAGCACATATATTTTGAAATACTTGGGAGTTGTTGCGCCACTCTTTAATGAAGTCATTCATAAAGAAGCGCACTTGTATTGTAAAGGGGACCTTGAGCCTTTAAGCTCTCTTCCTTAAGTAGATAGGAAAGCATTTAATAGATTTAATGCAGGTAGATAGAATAGTTAAGTCTAGATTAGACAGTTCAGTTTTCAAGAGGGAAAACGGATATAGACACCCTCACTTGTACATTGTAGGGGGATTGATTCAGAATTATTCATTCAGGAGCAAGAGTAGAGACCAAGCAGAGAATTTGTGAAGAACACCCATGTCCAGATGTTTTTGAATTAAGAGAAGAGAGTCTTTGATTCAATTTCATGGTTGGTGTTGTTTCACTGTATATGTTGCTTATGTGCTCATGAATGGTGGTTTTCTGTCATATATTTGATTTGATATGCTGTGTATGTGATTTCATAGTTGGATTGAAATCTGTGAGAGTAAGAAATTAGTTTAAATTGTTTCTCTATATTGAACCAGAGAATTCCTGCAAAGGATGCAGTTGAATTTGTCCGTAAGGAGTGCATGACTGCAGGGTTCAATCAGAGGAAACTTTTGTTCTCATTCATCTTGGGAGTGCAGATTGGGCACCAAAGCCATGCAAGGTGTGCGTAGGCTAGACAAAGTCTCGGAGTTGCGATTCTGAGCAAATAGAACTAAGATTTATGCTGCAGGTTAGCGCGCAGAGTCAAGAATCTCAACACTTTGCGGGTGTGGAGAGTTTGACGCAAGGAATGCGTGTCAGAAAGTTCTCATAAGGACTTGTGAAGTCAAGAACAAGCTCAAGAGGAATAGGCCTATAAATTTGCTGAAGGATAAGTGCAAGGGTTGCGTGAGAGGCCCGAGGGAAGCACCACTGGTTAGCAGACCGGTAGCAAGTTTTCACGAAGGAAGCGCTTGATTCAACTCGGAAGAAATATCAACAGAGAGATGGACGGTTGAAATCTCCGAGAGAGATTCCACGAAGGTCCGAGAACTGTAGATCTTGCAAAGGTGCCAGGGTTTTACTACGTGAAACATTCATAGGTCCCGAAGCGCAAGGGGAAGGAGAGTCGTCGATCTAGAGTCATAGGGACCGTCTGATCCACATGTGACATCGCAGATCGGGCAATCGGGGTTCTCAAAGTTAGAGAACACTTGCAAGTTGGATCCGTGATTTGCGATATTCCGATGGTGACGTGGCAGTGTGGGACCGCAGGTGCAGGTGGAGTACAGGTGGCATCATATCGGGGATCGAGGAACGACAAGTCCCGAGTCCATCGATACTAGGATTCGCAATCCTGCGAATTCCGAAGTCCCGATAGAAGGATAAGAGGTGGAGGGGTCCAGCCCACACGTGTATCGGGAAAACCGGCCCATCGGGGTTCGGAGTTTTAGAATTCAATTTGGTGGCATCGCGAGTAGCGATTTCTCGATAGAGAAAAGTTTCGATAGTGGAGGAGGAGTCAACGTTGACTTGCATCGGACTTCGGGGAATCGTGAAGTGAGAAACACGCGATCGTAGAATTCGCGAAATTGCGAATTCTCATTTCCCGATTTTAAGGGGGAAGGTCACACAGAGCGTCCTATGGGAAACAAAGTCCCAGAAGGGGTTGGAAGAGAATTCTAGCTCTTCGGGCTTAAGGAGTAGAAGGTCCTGGTGAGTGCGGACACAAGCTGAGGCTGGGGAACGTCTGCGCCAGAGTGGTATCAGAGCTAGAACCTCTTTGCTTTCTAAAGTAGAGAAGAGAAATTTACCATGCTGCCCAGGAGAGAAAGACAATCACCTGGTCCAGAAGACAGGGATGTGTGAAGAAGAGGTAGGCCGACAGGAAATCCAGAAATGGAATGACAGATGAGAGATCTCCGAGCAAGACTCGAGGAGATGGAGATGCACAAAGACGCGGAGTTGGTGCAGGGGATCTTAGTGATTCCGAAGTTGAAGAGGAGGCTGGACATGAAGAAGAGGTCATAGCAGAGGATGCATCAATCGAGCGATTGATTAAAGCTATCGCCAGGATGAGTTCGAAGACAAAAATGGATATTCCAGCGTATGAAGGAAGTCTGAATGCAGAAGAGTTGTTGGACTGGATCCGAGCTCTTGACACCTACTTCGACTATGAAGATATCGAAGAGGATAAAAAGGTAAGGCATGCTGTCACAAAATTGAAAGGACATGCAGCATTGTGGTGGGACGAGCTACAGGCAGATAGACGTTCCAAGGGTAAACAGAAGATTAAAAGTTGGGATAGAATGATTGCTAAGATGAAAGCGAAGTTCATCCCAAGGGATTACCAGATCACACTGTTTAGGCGAATGCAGGACCTGAGACAAAAGTTGATGACGGTGAAGGAGTACACCGAAGAGTTTTACAAGCTCAATATCAGAGCAGGTCATCGGGAGAGCGATGATGAGAAGGTTGCTAGATACCTGAATGGGTTGAGATATGACATTCAGGATGAATTAAGCATGGCAACTATTAGAATGGTTGAGGATGCTTATCATATGGCTCTGAAAGCCGAGGAGAAGCTGAGCCGTAAGCAAGGACAGCGAGGGCGAGGCAGAAGTCAAACCAAAGGCAAGGCAGTTTCCCAAGAGAAATATCAAAAGCCCAAGGAGGAATGGAAGAAACCTCAAGGTAAGATTGAAAGGGGTGGAACCTCACAACGAGGACAGCTAAATGATCAGCGAGGAGATTATGTTGATGCAAACACTCTTCCTTGTACTAGAGGTTGAGGTAGAGGAAGGGGAGGAGTTACCACATGTTTTACATGTGGAAAGAATGGGCACAAATCATTCGAGTGTCCAAAGAAGAAGAAAGATGTAGGAGAAGCTCACATCACTAAGGCGCAGAGGCATGATGTTGAGAATGAAGATGCAGACAGCGGAATATCGCTTGGGATGCATAAAGTCCTTTTAACACCTGAGAAGGAGGTGGAGGATACAGCTCAAAGAAGCAGACTGTTCAGGACAACTTGCACAACCAGGGACAGGAAATGCAAGGTCATTGTGGACAGTGGAAGCACCGATAATCTCGTTTCAACCGAGATGGTGGAAAAATTGGAGTTGGAGACAACTGATCACCCGGGTCCATATAAAGTCTCGTGGCTACAGAAGGGACATCAGGTGAGTGTCACTAAACAATGTTTAGTTGAATTTAAAATTGGGGGATATAATGATAAGGTCCTATGTGATTTCATTCCCATGGATGTCTGTCATGTATTGCTGGGTAGACCATGGCAATATGACCGGAATGTGGTTCATGATGGAAGGATGAACACATACACTTTGGAAAAGGATGGGAGGACACACAAACTACTTCCGATAAAGGATAAAGAAGTGAAACCGGAAGTAAGTAACACCATACTTCTCATGAGTGGGAAGGAGCTTCTCATAGAGATGGAGAAGAAGGAAGATCCACAATTCTCTGTGGTCAGGAAACCGAGAATTATCCTGACTAGCACAAGAGTGGATGACCTGCAGGACGAGATTCAAGAACTACTGGGAGAGTTCGCTGACATCATTGTGGACGAACTACCTTGTTTGTTGCCACCGATGAGGAGTGTGATTCATCACATCGACCTCATACCAGGAGAAAGTTTACCGAACAAGGCTGCGTATAGGTTGACGCCGCGGGAGAATGAGGAGGTCAAAAACCAGGTCCAGGAATTATTGGATAAAGGACTGGTCAGGGAGAGTCTGAGTCGGTGTGTTGTTCCGAAAGTGCTAAGTCCGAAGAAGGATGGAGGCTGGAGGATGTGTACAGACTCCAAGGCGATAAATAAGATAACCATCAGGTACAGATTCCCACTACCGAGAATGGATGATCTGATGGATTGCCTGAGTGGGGAAAATTATTTTTCGAAGATTGATCTTAAGAGCGGATATCACCAGATTCGCATGAGGGAAGGTGACGAATGGAAGACAGCGTTCAAGACAAATGAAGGTTTGTACGAATGGCTGGTCATGTCGTTTGGTTTGAAAAACACACCGAGCACATTCATGAGGTTGATGAATGAAGTCCTGAGGGAATTCATTGGAAAGTTTGTAGTCGTATATCTGGATGATATATTGATCTACAGTAAGACAAAGGATGAACATTTAAAACATTTGGCCATTGTAATGAGGAGGCTACAGCAAGAGAATCTATTAATCAACATGAAGAAGTGCTCCTTCATAAAGACAAAGCTCATTTATTTGGGTTTTGTCATATCAGCAAATGAGTTGAAGATGGACCCTGAGAAGGTGAAAGTGATCAAGAATTGGCCATCACCCAGAAATGTTTTTGAGGTGAGGAGTTTCCATGGTTTGGCTAGTTTCTACCAAAAATTCATTAGAAATTTCAGTGGAATTAGCGCAACAATGATGGACACAGTGAAGAAGCGGCACAAGTCTTTTCATTGGACACCAGAGGCTGAGAAAAGCTTCAATCTGTTGAAGCGGAAGATCACAGAGCAACCAATTCTGGTGTTGCCTGATTTTCAAAAGACATTTCAGGTGAAATGTGATGCTAGCGGATATGCTATAGGAGCGGTCTTAAGTCAGGGGGACAGGCCAGTTGCATATTTCAGCGAGAAGCTAGATGAAGCAAAGCTGAAATACTCCACGCACAATAAAGAGTTTTATGCCATCATACAGGCATTAAAGAAGTGGAGGCATTATTTGATCCCAAAATAATTCGTATTGTACAGCGATAATCATGCATTCCAGTTTGTGAGTCAACAGGAGAAGTTGAACCAAAAGCATGCAAAATGGGTAGAGTACATGCAAAATTTCACGTTCGTGATCAAACACATTTCAGGAACTGCTAACAAAGTGGCTGATGCTTTGAGCAGGAAATGTTTGTTGTTGCAGGAGTTCCGAGTTAAGACATTGGGTTTTGAGAATCTGAAGGACATGTATGTCGGAGATGCAGACTTCGGAGAAGCGTATGAAGCGACTGAGAATCCCGTTCTCAGGGACCGGAGCCCATGGATAGATTTCATGATCCAGGAGGGATTGTTGTTCAGAGGCAACCAATTATGCATTCTGAATTGCTCCATGAGGGAGAACATGCTAAAGGAGAAACACAGTGGAGGATTAGCAGGGCATTTTGGCCATGACAAAACATTTGCCAAGCTGAGCGAATCATATTTTTGGCCAAGCATGCGAGCATATGTCAAGAGGTTTGTTGACAGATGTAGGATTTGTCAACATTCGAAAGGCAGAAAGCAGAACGCGGGTTTTTATCAGCCATTGCCCATACCGGAGAGACCATGGGAGGCGATAAGCATGGACTTTGTATTAGGATTACCGAGGACGCAGAGAGGGGTTGATTCCATCTTTGTGGTGGTGGACAGGTTTTCTAAGATGGCACATTTTATTCCATGCCAGAAGACCAGCGATGCGACCCACATCGCAAACTTGTTTTTCAAAGAAATTGTTAGACTTCATGGATTACTGAGAAGCATAGTCTCTAACAGGGACACCAAATTCATAGGTCATTTTTGGAGGACGCTATGGAAGAAGCTAGGAAAAAAATTGGCGTTTAGTTCAGCATATCATCCGCAGACGGATGGGCAGACCAAGGTGGTCAACAGAAGTCTTGGAGACTTGCTGAGAAGCTTTGTGACAGAGCACCATAGCAGCTAGGACAACATATTGTCGCAGTCAGAGTTTGCATACAACGATTCGGTGAATCGGAGTACAGGAAAAAGTCCATTTCAGATTGTGTATGGGACACAGCCAAGGGGAGTTTCTGAACTCAGGGAGTCAAACCAGGTTGCAACTAGCAGTGCTAGTGCTAAAGAGTTCGCTGAAGCGATGAGAGAACTTCATAGCAAGGTGAAGTAACGATTGCAAGACTCAAATCAGGAGTATAAGCGTAGAGCCGATCAGTGGAAGAGACAACTTCAGTTCGAAGTTGGTGATTTGGTTCTATCACACTTAAGGAAGGAAAGGTTCCCAAGGGGAACATACAACAAGCTAAAGATGAAGAAAATCGGGCCATGCAGAGTCCTGAAGAAGTTCAGAGAGAATGCTTATGAAATTGAGTTGCCGGATGGCATCGGAATATCTCCGATATTCAACATAGCAGATTTATACCCATACAGAGCTTGAGAAATAGAGACTGGAACTGAGGAACTAATAATCCAGTGGAAGAAGCAATTACCAGTTGCAGAGAAGCCACAGATGGAGTCCATACTGGACAAGCGAGTGGGAAGGAAGACCAGGCAAAAGCAATATTTCGAGTACCTTGTGAAGTGGAAGAATCACCCAGTCGAAGATGCTAGCTGGGAAAATGAAGCAGTGATACAAAAGCATGGACAAACCGTGCAGGAGCTTATGGACAAGAGCCCATGAAAATTTTCAAGCCGAGGATTATGATGCAGGAGCATCGCTCACTCATCATTAGAGCCAGCACATCGAGAGGAAACAGCTGGAGAACGCCAACACATATATTTTGAAATACTTGGGAGTTGTTGCGCCGCTCTTTAATGAAGTCATTCATAAAGAAGCGCACTTGTATTGTAAAGGGGACCTTGAGCCTTTAATCTCTCGTCCTTAAGTAGATAGGAAAGCATTTAATAGATTTAATGCAGGTAGATAGAATAGTTAAGTCTAGATTAGACAATTCAGTTTTCAAGAGGGAAAACGGATGTAGACACCCTCACTTGTACATTGTAGGGGGATTGATTCAGAATTATTCATTCAGGAGCAAGAGTAGAGACCAAGCAGAGAATTTGTGAAGAACACCCATGTCCAGATGTTTTTGAATTAAGAGAAGAGAGTATTTGATTCAATTTCATGGTTGGTGTTGTTTCTCTGTATATGTTGCTTATGTGCTCATGAATGGTTGTTTTCTGTCATATATTTGATTTGATATGCTGTGTATGTGATTTCATAGTTGGATTGAAATCTGTGAGAGTAAGAAATTAGTTTCAATTGTTTCTCTATATTGAACCAGAGAATTCCTGCAAAGGATGCAGTTGAATTTGTCCGTAAGGAGTGCGTGACTGCAGGGTTCAATCAGAGGAAAATTTTGTTCTCATTCATCTTGGGAGTGCAGATTGGGCACCAAATCCGTGCAAGGTGTGCGTAGGCTAGACAAAGTCTCGGAGTTGCGATTCTGAGCAAATAGAACTAAGATTTCTGCCGCAGGTTAGCGCGCAGAGTCAAGAATCTCAACACTTTGCGGGTGTGGAGAGTTTGACGCAAGGAATGCGTGTCAGAAAGTTCTCATAAGGACTTGTGAATTCAAGAACAAGCTCAAGAGGAATAGGCCTATAAGTTTGCTGAAGGATAAGTGTAGGTGTTGCGTGAGAGGCCTGAGGGAAGCACCACTGGTTAGCAGGCCGGTAGCAAGTCTTCATGAAGGAAGCGCTTGATTCAACTTGGAAGAAATATCAACGGAGAGATGGACGGTTGAAATCTCTGAGAGAGATTCCACGAAGGTCCGAGAACTGTAGATCTTGCAAAGGTGCCAGGGTTTTACTACGTGAAACATTCATAGGTCCCGAAGCACAGGGGGAAGGAGAGTCGTCGATCTAGAGTCACAGGGACCGTCTGATCCACACGTGACATCGCAGATCGGGGAATCGGGGTTCTCAAAGTCAGAGAACACTTGCACGTTGGATACGCGATTTGCGATATTCTGACGGTGACGTGGCAGTGTGGGACCGCAGGTGCAGGTGGAGTACAGGTGGCATCATATCGGGGATCAGGGAATGACAAGTCCCGAGTCCATCAACACCAGGATTCGCGATCCTGTGAATTTCGAAGTCCCGATAGAAGGATACGAGGTGGAGGGGTCCAGCCCACACGTGTATCGGGAAAACCGTCCCATCGGGGTTCGGAGTTTGAGAATTCAATTTGGTGGCATCGCGAGTAGCGATTTCCCGATAGAGAAAAGTTTCGATAGCGGAGGAGGAGTCAACGTTGACTTGCATCGAACTTCGGGGAATCGTGAAGTGAGAAACACGTGATCATAGAATTCGCGAAATTGCGAATTCCGATTTCCCGATTTTAAGGGGGAAGGTCACACAGAGCGTCCTGTGGGAAACAAAGTCCCGGAAGGGGTTGGAAGAGAATTCTAGCTCTTCGGGCTTAAGGAGTAGAAGGTCCTGGTGAGTGCGGATGTGAGTTGAGGCTGGGGAACGTCTGCGCCAAGCCTCATGGCTGAATTACAGAGTTGCAAGGCCAACAACGAGAGATTGATAAAGGAGTAAGAAAAACAAACGTAAATTAGTGCAGTCTTGTTGCAGAGCCTATCCGATATACAGAGGCAGCTACAGTATGGACCCGCAACCAGTCATTTGGGCCGACGACATATGAAGAGAAGTCAAAGTCCACCTGAGATACGAAAACATGGTCCCATAAGTGGCCACACTAGAAGGAGTACATCGAGAAAGGCCCAACCTGGAGGCAGGGGACACTCATCGGGGGAATCCTCTAGAGAGGAAAATGGAAACTTTGAGGGATCTTCTAGTAGCAAATCTAGCTCACATTCTCAAAGGAAAGGAAGGAAGTAAAAACATTCCAAAAGTGATGATCCTGAAGAGTTCAAGAAAGCCAAACCACCCTCTTTCGATGGAGAAATTAAGAAAGGGGAAGGGGGAGAAGCTTGGCCACTTGGTTTAAAGAAGTACTTCAGAGTCCATGACTACTCTGAAAACTTGAAGGTTTGAATAGTCGTCTTCAACCTAAATGTAAAGGCTTCCATTTGGTGGGAAGACCTTAGGAATGTGAAAGGAATCCATGAGAAGGAATTTTTATGGAAACAGTTTGAGAAATACTTCAAGAAGAAGTATCTGTTAGAGAAATACGTTGATGGGAAGACTAAGGATTTCTATGAACGCAGACTGGGATAGCTCACCATAGAGGAATATGTCAATAAATTCCTTGAGCTACTGAGGTATGTACCCTACATAAAGGCTGAAAAGGTAAAAGTGCAGTGATTTATTAGTGGGTTACCTCAGACCTACCGAGACAGGATTGAGTTTGACGAGCCAAAGACCTTAGAAGACAATATCCAGAAGGCAAGGTATTTTTATGAACAGTTCGGGAATCAAACAGAACCTTGCGAGGACTGAGAGAA
The DNA here is from genome assembly GCA_009831015.1 of Picea engelmannii. NCBI lineage: Eukaryota > Viridiplantae > Streptophyta > Pinopsida > Pinales > Pinaceae > Picea > Picea engelmannii. The sequence continues at coordinate 51,504 of ML778247.1, read as the reverse complement.
GAAGAATAGTTTGGGATTCAAGAAGAAGGGGTTTAAATCCTCTAGAATTAAGAACTACGGGAAGGTTTCTAGGATGAGCCTTCCTACTAGAAGTGTGTACCAGCATAATGTCCCCTCCCATAGTGGAAATAAACCTTTTGGAGAAACCCTAGGAAAAACTGATAACCCAAAGAGAGAACCCTTGAAATGTTGGGTTGTGGAGAAGAACATTTGCTGAGGGATTGTCCACATAGACAACAGAATAGTAGGAGAGCCTATAACATCCAATAAGCTACTACAATCAATGATGTGTCTAGGAGCATGCCACGGATTTATGCAGCCTTGGATAATAAACAAGTCGACCACCAAGCTTCGGTGGTGGAGATGGAAGGTATGATCGTTGACCCTGGTTCTAATTTGAGTTATGTGTCCCCTCATACTGTTGATAAGTGAAAACTGCAACCAGTTAGACATGTTGTTGGCCCTTGACCAAGTTTTAAGAGAACATTGGTTGTGTTTGACCATTTTGGGGACTTCGACAGGCTAGTCGAAGACGGAGTACCTAGGCAAAGCGGAGATCGCGGGATCCCGCTTGTTTTGCGGAATTTTTGGGCTTTTAGGGTTTATGTAATGGGTATGGGATGTCGGCCCATGGGTTTACCCATGTTTAGGCATTTTGGTAATGTATAAATAAGTAACTAGGAAATGTAAGAAGTAGATCTAGTGGGATATGTGTTCTATCTATGTTGGCTTCATGTAAGAACATGTAAAGAGTGTTAAGTGCGGAGAACAGTTGTTGGATTTTGTGCATACTGTGTGTTGAGACTTGCAAGGCTAAGTGAAAGTGATTGTAAGAGGCTTTGTGCAGACAAACTATGTAAGGATCTGTGCTTTGACCTTATTTAGAGGAAGGTGGATCTAGTGTGATGTGCACAGATCAACTGTCCAGTGAGAAGTTGGCTCTGTGGCTTGGTGCCTGTAAGAAGATTGAAGGAAATTAATAAAGAAGAAGAAGAGTTGGTGGACGTAGCCCCACACTGGGGTGAACCATGTATATCATGTGTTGATGTGATTTGTGTAATGATTGTCCATGTTGTTTATGTGTTTATCTACTTAGTGCATTGATCTTTATATATGTTAGATAAATGTATGCATGCTTAGTGCTCTATTGCTGGTAAATGAATGCTAGATCTGATTTAATGAGATGTGCTAAGTGATTGGAAGTGTTTGATCTGATCATTACTATGTTATTCTGTATTTAGGGTTTAATCTACGATGTGAATGGATTTATGAACTAATGGCTATTGATTAGCTAAGTGCTATGTTAAGTGTTGTAATCACAAATCTGTGTCCCATCTAGGTTGTAGACACCTAAGTTCTACAACCCCCCTTGCCTCTACCTCGAGTGAGACTTCACCTGCTTCCCAGGTGTCGCCGAAAGGGCCGATAGTTAGGGTTTTGTTGGTGCGTTGTTGAAGCGTTTAACCCTGGGTCTGCCCCTGTGCCAACAAATGGTTCTATTGTCAGGACCTGAAACTGTGATTGTTGGGAACCGAAGAAAAGAGAAATATTTGTGCGTAGATCTGTTGTTGTAGTGTGCAACATTCTACTTGAATTGCGAAACTTAGTGCTAAGAAAGGAACCAGATCTGAAGAAAAGAGGTAAGATAAGTGGAAATTTTTTCTTCAAAAGTATGAATCTAGGTATGTTTGATAGATTTTGTCCTAGTCTGAAACTAGGGCACAGTTAGAAGAAAGAGTTGATATGAATAGATTCAATAGAGATAGTGAAAGATATGTTATTCCTCTGCATAGAAAGAATTTTTGGACTAACAAGTGGATGGAGGGACCTAGAAAGATTTTTTGCAGATTGCAAGTCCATCACTATGATCCCAGTGTGCAGTACAGGAAAGGTTGGGAATCGTTTAAAAGAAATAGAGGATTGACATTGTGTTATAATTGCAGAAGATCGGGACATCTTGCTAAGGAATGCTCTGGTATAAATCCTAGTTGTCTTTGTTGTAAAGCTATTGGTCACAAAGTTGAGGATTGCCCTAGAATGATTGCCAAAGTTGAAAAGATGAACATGAGACAAAAAAACTATGAAGAAGGCCAAGGGACTAAGTATATGTTAGAAAACCAGAAAGAATCAGAGACTATGTTATTACAGATGAAAGAAACATTGAATGATCACAGAGACATTAGTTTACCAGAGATCTTAAAAGAGAAACAACACATAGAAACAAGAATAGGAGACTTCGACATAGACTGTGTCTTGGATGAGGAAACACAAATGAATATCATGCCAGAAAGTACTTGGGAAATTTTGGGAAAGTCTTCTTGGGAAGGATAGGTCTGTTTAAAGGAAAGATGATAACCCTATGTGGAAGAGTTACTAATGTACCTATGATTGCTCATGAAACATCGACCGAAGAAGAATTTGAAGTCATTAAGTTTGTTGAGAACAACGCCCCTTTTCCACTTTTGTTAGGAAAGACTTGGATTGAGAAAGATGATATCCGAAGGAAAACAAAGGAGGAAGCTACAGAACATAAGACGCAAGAATTAAGGGACTTCATAGTTAGAAAAATAGAGCGACTAATAGAAGAACAAGAGGATAATTTGAAGCAACAGAGGACCAGAGAATTAGCTTTCAAAGTTGAAAGAACACAAGAAGACTTAAAGAACCTGTCCATGTAGGAAATAAGTGTATTCACCTCAGAAATAGTAAGAGAAGAGGTATTACCTTTGAACTCTTTGAAAAACCCTCAGCAGTGTGAAGTTACTACGCTAAGAGAAGATAAGAATAAAAATGGAAAGAGGAGTCGAGAGACTCAAATCACAGGAAAGAAGGCAAGAAAGCTCAGTAAGAAGAAAGAAAAATTAGAAAAACTGCAGGAAATTCCAAAGAAGACTTTACAGAAGGCGGGCTTATAGAACTTGAACCTCGTCGGAATAGCAGAACCGCGTAGAATGGGACTTCGCCATGACGAAGCTATATGACCGTTGGAGGCATCCTGACTGTTAGAATGACGCTCTATAATGGCTATAAATGCAGTTATTGATGGAAAGATCGCCATCAGACCATTGGGACCGTGCCACAACGGCCCGATTCGTATTGATTGAAGTAGTCTGACCCATTAGAGGAATATGTTACGACATTGCTTATTTAATTCGTCGGATGCTGCACCAGGACCACATTTTGCAAACCGAGATATCTGAGCTAACATAGAATTGATCACATACCGCGTTGTGTTGTCTATACCTCGTCATTCATTTGATTATCGTATCCATCTATTCGCCTACCCGATCTCCGTGATTACAAGTGTGAATGGTGGGCGAGCATAGCGTGCTAGAGAATTCTGTAGAGGAGATTTTGATAGACCTCATGGCTGAGAAAGTCATGTATGTAGGAATACAGGCATCGTCGATGGGCAGATTGCAAGCATCCCCCTCGACTAGACGTCGGTCTAGCCAAACCGTGACTAAGAAAATAAGCAAACACTGCGATGATCTAGCTAACGCGAAGCAGATCCCGACGGTCTTTCCTGACTACATACCGTCATTGGTTGGTGCAGTTAGTTGTGACAGTGTTCTGCGTGACTTTGTGTACACGTTGATAACTGCGTACCTCTCGAAGGGGATACACGTAGTTGGACCCCAGTTGGGACTGATCCCAATGCTCAAGATCAGTGACTTCAACCTCGGAGATCGAAATAACTATGCAATCCTTGCGCTGCATAGGTACCTCATGAAGACGACTGGGAAGAAGCCCAAGATATTTCCCAATCCATGGATTAATGAGCTCATGCGCTCCACGATCTTGAACGTAATGAAGATCCCCCACTTCGGCTGACATCAGGAGGTTAACACTTGTGTTAAACTGCTCCTGTCGTGCTACCACAGAGGGTATTTGTGGCTTGATAGGCATGTGACTATGGATCCGACGTTGATCCACTTAATCACAGGACTAAGCATGCAAAGACTGGACCCTCAGTAGTTCTACCCAGGCAAGACGTCAGATCACTCCCTGGCACAGTGCATAGGCATGTGACTATGGATCCGACGTTGATCCACTTAATCACAGGACTAAGCATGCAAAGACTGGACCCTCAGTAGTTCTACCCAGGCAAGACGTCAGATCACTCCCTGGCACAGTGCATCAAGGATGACTATGGAAATGTAGAGAAGGGGAAGCGAGGCTACAAGGTAGCCTCCATCCAGGATGGTGCAGTGCACCTTTCTTGTCAGCTTATAACAAGCAAGCTCATCCGAAAGAACCATCCAACACAAGTCACAGGGTTCGTAGTCAACCTCGTAGGGAAGTGTGTTGAAAGAATGCAGATGAACTGGGTGAGTTACCTCGTCAACAAGTTGGAGAAGGATTGTCGCAAAGCGTAAGACCAAGGATACGAGTTTCACTTCAGTTGGTTACTGATTTTAATCGCATTTGTCGCCTGGAAAATGCTGGAAGGAGAAGCCTTCCCGGAAGTCAAGCCATCAAAACCATTAGCCGCAAGGTTCTCCACCTTGTGGTACACGAGTGATATGGCGAAGCAGTGGCAGTCAAATGTTGTCTTCCATACTTACTACCTACAACTAAAGCGCGCCATTGAATCATTCCCCCGAATGAAACCGAATACACTCCATCAGTACAGGTCGCTAGCGAATTTTCACGCAGACTGACACTTCATCTACATCACTGCATGTAGGGATGAAAGTAAGGAGGAGCTGCAGTCATACTATAAATTGACCGATGAAGACATGGCATAAATCACTAAGGAATGGCCAACATAATTCCTTGCGCCGGTCGAAGATGTAGAGCTCTCCGACCCCGAACTCATCGGAAGTCCATTGATCACTTGGGATGAACATGATGGGAAGACTAGGGCAAAGAAAAATAAGAAAAAGGACGAAGTCCAAGACATATAAACCAATGAGGAGGACATTGCATCAGATGAAAGTAGGCCCGATTCACCTGCAGGAGGAGGAGGAGACGAAGTGAACCAAGAGGAAGAAGGGGAAGAAGGAGAAAAGCAAGACAAAAGAGAAGCCACATCGTAGAAGGATCCCCTCACCACAACAAAATCATCACAGAAGAGAAAGGTTTCCTCGGAGAAACCTTCGGCAAGAAAGAAGGCTCGCACCAACAAGCCGCAGTCAAAGAATCTGCTTACAGTGGATGATATTGATCTCATCATCACAGTCGTAGAAGACGCTTTAGAAGACATATTGCAGAAACAGGGAGCAAAGCAGGAGTCGATGTATGACATAATAGAGAAGGAGCTCAAGGACATCCAGCGAGCTATCCATTTGAGCCGCGCAGTGCCAATTCTGCCATCTTTAGCAGAAAGTGTAGAATTGGGGAATGAGCCCACCCAATTGTGAAGGTTAGAAGATGCGACAGAGGCTTGACTTCGTCGAGCCCAAGAAGAAAAGGAGCAGGCCATAGAGACCTTAAAGTAAGAAAAGGAGGAGATCCTAGAGAAACTTCGAGTTGCGCAGAAGGAGAAAAGTGAAATTCAGGCGGAGTTCGAACAGAACAATGCGAAGATAAAGGAAGAAAAAGACCAACTGCTCGCAGATTAGATTGTGTTCAAAGAGGAAGTAACTAGAGAACTTCACTTTGTTCTGGGCTTGGCATAGGAGGAACCAGAGTCAACTGAGATGCAAGTGGGGAAGCTTGCCGAAGCCATTCAACAACTTCAAGCACGGATAATGGAGCTAGAACTCCAAGCAGTGCCTAGCACTCTGCAAGAAGTGTGCGATAAGAGGGAAGATGCTGATAGGAACACAGTAGAAAGAATCAGGGTACTAGCCTCAGAGTGTAAGCAACTAAGTAATCGAAGTGCGCAGACCTATGAGCGCCTTGCAAAAGATCTGGAGCTGAGGAAATTGGAAGCACAACTCCAAGAGGCAAAGCAGCAGGCATCCACCGTGCAAGCATAGATGAAGTTTCTTACTACAGTTGAGAAGATGAAAAGGTCACAGGAGCAGCATGTAGTCTAGCAGGAGGTCACTTCTATCTAGAGAAAGGTTATGGAAGTGACACAGAGACTCCAGTCGGTGCAGGACGAAGCCTAGATGTTTTTTGAAGAAGTTGAAGGACAAGGCTCGCAGCTAGACCAACTGGTTGTGACAGTGGAACATCGCCTGGAAGGGCCTGTCACTGAGCAAGTAATTTAGAAGTTCGTTGAGCAGGAGGCTCTAGAGAAGTAGCAAGTCGAGGCAGCTCGAGCTAAGCTCGAGGCCTTCGAAGCAGTGTTTCCCATATCGGAGTGACTCGGGACGAGTCACGGGTGAGTGTTGGGGGCTTGTTGGCCCTCGACCAAGTTTTAAGAGAACATTGGTCGTGTTTGACCATTTTTGGGACTTCGATAGGTTGGTTAAAGACGGAGTGCCCAGGCGAAGCGGAGATCGTGGGATCCTGCTTGTTTTGCAGACTTTTCGGTCTTTTAGGGTTTATGTAACAGGTATGGGATGTTGGCCCATGGTTTTACCCATGTTTAGGCCTTTTTGTAACGTATAAATAAGTAACTAGGAAATGTAAGAAGTAGATCTAGTGGGCTATGTACACTCTCTAGGTTGGCTTCGTGCAAGAATATGTAAAGAGTGTTAAGTGTGGAGAACAGTTGTTTCCTTTTGTGCATACTGTGTGTTGAGACTTGCAAGGCTAAGTGCAAGTGATTGTAAGAGGCTTTGTGCAGACAGACTGTGTAAGGCTTTGTACCTTGACCTGATTTAGAGGAAGGTGGATCTAGTGCGTTGTGCACATATCATGTAGTGTCCCCAAGGTCGAGCCCCGTTGCAGATCATGTTATATGCAAAGAATTGTAAATATGTTCTATAGGTTGGTGAGCCAAGTTTTGAATAAGTTGTAGGCTTATGAGTTTTGTTAGGCCAGGGAGCCTAAGTGTTGAAGGCCAGGAGCCTGCTGATGTACTTGTATGTATGCAGGTCAATTAATAAAATATAAATACCACCAGTGCAGACCGTCCACGATGAAAGAGTGATGGGGGACTGAGTGTCCACAGAGTGGGCAAGTGATCAGAATCTGGACCAGGGGTCTAAAATTTGCCCAAATTTCAAAGTGCTTGGAATGTGACGAAAACGGTGCCATTGCGTCCGTCTCGTTCTCCTGATTCCGGCGGTATATTTATTTTCGCAAACGGAGTCCGTATGGAGAAGTTATCGAGGTCTGTTCGCCGAGCCAAACAGGTAAAAAAAAGAGGATGCTGACTGGGCAGGCCGTACTGCTGACGTGGCAGAGGTCGTACAACTGACTGGACATACGTACATGCTGACGTGGAATTGATGGTACACTGCACACGTGGCAAGTGACGTGGAAATTTTCTGATTGGTTGATTGTGGATGAGTTATGAGGCGACACGTGGCATGATTGTGTGCAATGGGAAGGTGCCACGTGGCCCAATGAAGCGTTGCCACGTGGCACCCCTATTTTGGCTATTTGGTTTATTAAAGGTTGTATGGAGGCCGCGGGGTTCGACCCCCGAACCTCCTCCTCCATTGAAAGCTTTAGCAACGGACAACACACCAACGCGCCACCGTTTGGTTCTTATTAACCATGTATTGCAAATTATATAAATGTTGAATCTTGTAATTGTTGGCGCGGGGGTGGGGTTGGGGCTAAGCCCCAGCCCCCGGTTTTATTTGCGCGCATATGACCTACCTCCGATGGCGCGCGGGTTTCAACATTGGCCACGGTTGTATTGCAATGGCATACGACCATATTTCAAACTATGTGCGGGAGTTTGGGTTATACGGTGTAAACCCACGGTCGTGTTAATATACATATGACCATATTTGTTGCCATTCGCGCGGGGCATGTAATATTTGACCCTCGGTCTTTGTGTTGAAATGTGGCCAATGGTTATATTAACCATGGCTTGGAAACCGTATAATTATTTTAATTGGCGCGGGAATACATTGCAATTTGGAACACGGTTCTATTATTTAGCATGTGACCACTATACAGGTTTGCGCGCGCGCGGGAGTTTCCATATTTTGGCTCACGGTTTTATGTATTTTCACATATGACCTTACCTTCTATCATATGGCGCGCGTGGTTTTGGGTTTCGTTTTGATTTGTAAAACGGTAATACAAATATGCACCCGCCACTTGTCAACCCAACATTAAGCAGTGGCATTCTAGCCCTTTTTATGCGCGGGAAGGTGGCCACATGGCCCCATACGCCCAACACCTCCGTTCTTGGGGGCTTTATTCCGGGTAACTGTTCGACAAATTAGCATGATTTGTGGAACGCGCGTGGGTGCTGGGTTTTGTGACCGAAAACGCTCAAAAGCCAGGTTCACTTTCCAGAGGTGCGAAATGGCGAACAGGTTACAACAGGCTTGAAGGAGAAAAATGGCAGAAGCATAAATTCTTCAATTTTTGGCCAAATGAGGTGCTGTAAAATCCCAGCTAGGGGTTTTTGGACGTTATGAGTCCATTGGCGATGTATTCACAGGCATTTGGAGACTTATAATGCAGGTTTTTAACCATTGAAGCTTGAGGAAGCTCCAGGGACCATTGAAGCCCTCATTGTTTGAGGCATTGCTCTGATGAGCACATATCCATTTGCTTAGACTGAATAGTCATTTCTGACTGTTTATTATGCTCTGAACACATTGGGATAGGTTGCAGATCCATTGGAGGACTTCTACAGGTATTTTTGCCTCATTCAAGTTCAGGGAAGCTTGGAGGCCACATGTAGGAGAGGTCATTGTTGGATGAGCCTTTGTCCATTTGCAGAGTTTTTACAGTCAATTTTGGGGTTTTTATGTATTCTGAACCCAATGGTACAGTCTGTAAATCCATTGGAGTTGAGCAGCAGCTTGTAAAATAAATTTGACAAACTAATCCCAGAGAGCCAAGTCCATTGAAGGAGGCTCAAGGAGATGTAGCCCAGAGAGGGGTGAACTCCTTTATCATCTTGGTATTGCTGTGATTTTGATGTGTTATTTGATGCATCTTATATTGTTGTACATTGGTTTATAACACATATTTAAGCACTTAAAAGATCAATTTCTCACACATATACATTGACAAAAAGACACCAAGAACTTAACACATAAACCCTCTTGCACATTATAACACATGAAGCAAGGTCCTGTTAAGATTTATTTTATGAGGTAGAGGGTGCTTGCATAGCATAACAAGTCAGACTTCTATTTTCAGATCAGCAAGGAACTAGGGGCTGTAAGGTGGGAAAGGGGCTGAGTAATGAGCCTAGGGGCTAAGCCTAGGGGGCTTAGGCCTGGAATAATATTTTATTATTATTCCTAAAAATCCATGTGCACATTATGTTAACCTAAGTCCTTTGGAAGGGCCCGTGATTTCCCAAGTGGTGGGAGAAGGGCGTAAGGATGGAACACATGCAGTTCCCAGGGTGACAAGTGTCAACCCTGGTGCATGCAAATATAAGCGCCGAGCTGAACCGTGGGGGGGGATCTTCCTCCATTCGAACCCGAACCTCTATGCGTGGAACTGGTACGTCGTCTGCCAGAATACCTTGGTTTATCTCTGGAAGCCGTAAAGCCTGTGTTTGGTCCGGAGGAAATCGTGTACACCATGTCCAGAGCTGTGGAGTCTGTGTCTGACTCTGAGTAACCCGTGTCTCTGATAAAACATGTGTGTGCATTAATCCTGTGTTAAACTCGAGTGGAAGAATCCCTGGTTGTTTGGGAAAATTTGAGCTAGCCTGTGCGTGGAGCCTCTGTTCCGAAAATCATCCTGTGAGATCATCCTGGGACAGCCGAACCTTTTGGGAAGCCTTGTCTGTGTTTTCCCGTGGATTGATGTGATTGCGCAGCACTGGACTGCATGAGGCTTGTTGGCCTGTGAGCGACCCCTCCAGGTGAGGGAGTGCGCAGGGGAAGAAGAGGACTCCTGGAAGGAATCC
>ML778247.1:27664-41403 GCA_009831015.1 Picea engelmannii | reverse complement strand
TGAATTAATGATGAATGCTATGGAACATTTAATTATAGCAGTACCCATATATTTTACTCTGAGTTGTTAAGTGTGTTTAATTCTGGTTAAATGCATTTGTTTTTAAATCCATGTAATGAATGGTGAACCGAGAGGTTTGGGTGCACCTGGGTAGTGAATTGGTACGCTACAAATTGGTATCAGAGAAATTGGTACGCTACAAATTGGTATCAGAGCAATTGGTACGCTACAATTTGGTATCAGAGCAATTGGTATGCTACATATCACCTGTCCAGTGCGAAGTTGTCTCTATGGCTTGGTGTCTGTAAGAAGATTGAAGGAGACTAATAAAGAAGAAGAAGAGTTGGTGGACGTATCCCCACACTGGGGTGAACCACATATATCCTGTGTTGATGTGCTTTGTGCAATGATTGTCCATGTTGTTTATGTGTTTATCTTCTTAGTGCACTAATCTTTATATATGTTAGATAGATGTATGGATGCTTAGTGCTCTATTGATGGTAAATGAATGCTAGATCTGAGTTAGTGAGATGTACTGCTAAGTGATTGGAAGTGTTTGATCTGATCATTACTGCGTTGTTCTGTATTTAGGGTTTAATCTCAATGTGAATGGATTTATGAACTATTGCCTATTGATTAGCTAAGTGTTATTTTAAGTGTTTTAATCACAGATCTGTGTCCCAGCTAGGTTGTAGACACCTGATTCCTACAACCCCCCTGCCTCTACCTCAGGTGAGACTTCATCTGCTTCATAGGTGTCGCTGAAAGGGCCAGTAGTTAGGGTTTTGTTGGTGCATTGTTGAAGCATTGAACCCTGGGTCTGCCCCTGTGCCAACACATGCTAAGCCATGGCTGGTACAACTAGCCACTGGAACCAAAAGAAAAGTAGCAGAGGTCATACTAGCTTTCCAATTTATTATTGATGGATTGCCCACCCAAGCGACCCTTAACATACTTCCCCTAGGATCTTATGACCTATTGGTTGGCATGGATTTGTTAGCCACTCATAAAACCAAGTTGGACTGTTACCATAAAACTTTGGAGTGTGAAAATGAAGAAGGGAGAAAAATAACCCTCCAAGGGATTCAGAAGCCTGTCTCAGTGAAACGAATATCAACACTTCAAATGAAAAAGTATTGTAGAAAGGGATGTCCTCTATATGTAATACAGGTGTTGGAATCTGTTGAGGATGACAAACCAAACCTAGAGGACCACCCCATATTAAGAGAGTATAAATATGTGTTTCCAGAAGAGGTATCGAGTCTACCTCCAAGAAGAGACATTGACTTGTCCATAGAACTTGCACCAGGAGAAGTACCCGTGTCTAGAACTCCCTATTAGGATGAGTACACTAGAATTAGTCGAGATTAATTTACAGTTGAAGGAGATGATGGACAAAGGCTACATCCAAACCAGCGTGTCTCCATGGGGAGCACCTGTCTTGTTTATGAAAAATAAATATGGCACACTCCGACTGTGCATAGACTATAGACAACTCAACAAGACCACCATAAATAACAAGTATCCCTTACCAATAATCGATGACTTGTTTGACCAATTAAGAGGTGCTTCCATTTTCTCAAAGATTGGCTTAAGGTCTTGTTGATGGGGCCTAAATCCCCTGACTCAACAATAGGAACCAAACCTACCACCGAGGCCCAATTAGACTCTGCAATGTTTGGAGTGGGATGGTTCTCCAGATCTTATGATCTGGCCAAATTATCGATGAGATTTTGTGTTTTCTGGTGAAGGCTCTTCCTTTAGTTAGGACAGTTCTTCTCTGTATTTTCTCTTAGGTGGGGCTGGTATGAGAGATGCAAGCCGGTATAAACCAACTTAACAAAGATAGGACAAAAGTTTTAACTATTGGGAATGGGTCGAGCTTGGGATAACCCGTTGCTCGAACATGCAGACATCGATCCTATGCCAAAGGGCCTAGTACTAATACCTTAACCAAAAGAGCATCCAACTATTGTCTGAGAAAACTACTTAACAGAAAGAAAACATATATGTGATCAAGATCATGGTAAGAAAAATAATTCATCTACCAAGACATTCATCACATAGTTGAGGTAAACTACTTAGCATAAAGAAAAGAAACACATATGTAATCAAGATCACGGTAAGCAAAATAATTCATCTACCAAGACATTTATCACATAGAAGCACAACGATTTACTTTCATCATTTAAAGCAAAGAACATCAAAACATTGCACCAGATAAATTGACAACAGAATTAATTGCTCTTACTCATTTACTGCAACATTCATGGAACAGGAAAGAAAGTAATTCTTCTCCAAATCCAATCACATACATCTGATGAAAAATAGCTCGTCTTTGGTCCAGAAGGACTTCTTAATTCATAGCAGTCTCAAAATAATTATCAACAGCCAAAAGGAAAGAGTTCTTACAACAACCATCGACCTTTTGACCATCGTTCGATGTCCCTATTTATAATATAAATTCTTAACAGTAATTAACAGTAAAATACAATTTGAGCTAATAAAAAATCGCCACGTGGCATTATCATCTAACAGTCTTTCAACAGTCCACCCAAGTTGTTTCTTGAAAAGGGTGGACTCCTTCATAATCAGACCATCTGATAAAGAGTTCTTCACAGGTGTTGGCCCATGGAAATCTGTGTTGTTCCATTGGAGACACATATATCCCCCTGATGTCTTCTGCGTGCGCCTGATACTTTGCGAGGTTGAAGTTCAATTTCTGAAGCATGGTTCTGGCTTTGATTGGATGTCCTGAGAACTGTTGTACTTGCCCGGGCTTTGCATCAGTGAACTTTGCACATTATTCGGCCCATAACGCATCTTGTTCGGCACATGGATTGATCATTCCGCTTAGGTCGATTAATATCGAGATGCCGAAATCGGGGAGCTCGACATACTTCATCGCTTCGGTGATTCAGTTTCGATGTTTCTTTCAGTTCTTCGGCAAGGTCACGGGACAGACTCTAGTCGATGATCGGGAAGGTTCTTCCTGCAATTAAAATATAAGTAGTTTGGTGATTAAGAAACCTATGATCTGACATAAATAAACAAAATATCAACACATACCTGTGCAACTTGCTAGTCTCAGTCGTTTTTAATACTTACGTGATCCCAAATGCTTCCTTTGAGTGACCTGTGAAGTCGCCACTCCTCTTTGGTTTAAATAAACACCTCAGCATGCTATAGTGTGGATAATCAAGTACGATAGACATGAATGTATAAATTATCACAGTAATTACTTGACCTTTGGGATTAAAAAAAAGGGCGTTGAGGATGAATTATGCGCATGTGTGCTCCCGAGAGATCAGATATCGTATAGAGAAAGTCATTAAATACCTCCAGAAACCGTACCACCGAGCGTGCCAAGTGTCATTCATTAATAACGAAGGTTCAGAAGTTTAAAAGGATCGAAAGGATCACACCGCACGTTTTCCTGCAACCCTGATCAGTGACACTTTCATGTTCTGGATCGCATCCGTCGATTAGTTGCGGCATGCCGAATTTTCCAAACACCATGTATCGAGGTGCGGGTATTATGTTGGCAAGCCTAGTGTCTCTCCTTGATTTCCCTATAAATTCCAGGAGCTTTGCGAGAAATCCTTCTTATATGCCAAGCTCATATTCCCTAGAAATCTGGTTCAGTAAGTTCATCTTGGCGACGTCCAGTTGAGTAATTCTTTAACGTCTGCGGACACCTTGAGTCTCTTACGCTTTTGCAATTATGGGATCTCCTTCAAACATGGGACAAGGTCTATGAGGCAGCTGGAGTGCGAGATCTCATCCCCAGCGCACCTAGGACTCCTTCATGTGGGCTTCGAGAGGTACAGTTATCTTCTCAAAGGTAGTGTTAGCATCCAAGGACGAGCTCGGGGTGGTCGCAGATACGTCCAGAAGAAATATCCTGGAGACTGCACCTTCTCCGGGACCGAAACCGCAGAGAAGAGGAAGGCCTGAGAAGAAAACTTGGGAAGGAGAGGGGGACCGCCCCAAGGACGAACTGAGTGGATGTCCAACCCTCGAGGAGTCTATAATTCTTATCGATCGTTCAGAGTTGGTCGGGACAAATGAAAAAGGAGGCAGGAGAAGAAAGGGGAGGGCAGAAGCGTCGGGTGCTTCCATCGAAAATTTCACTCAGCAAATAGAGTAGGCTCAATTTTCAATAATCGAGCTCTACCAAGAGAATAGGGAACTGCGACGTCAGTTGGCGGAAAAAACCTAGAGGATACCGCCGCTACAAGGTCGTGCGGGGAGCACCATTTGGTTGCAGAGACAACTTCGGGAACCACAAGACACGATCATGGAGTTGCACGAGGTGCAGCAAATGGCAGCGACAACGGAGCATAAGACACCACAAAGTGTGAAAGACAATCTGAGAGAGAACCAATGCATAGGAGACACATAGTTAGTGGGTTCTCGCTCTGTGTTCCTGGAAGTGTGGCTTAACACCTCTTTGTCTTTCTTCTTTGTAAAATTTTGTAATCTTACGACGACTGGGCCAGTTAGCCGAGTCGTCGGGGTTGTCTATTCGTATGTAAACCAAGCTTGGCAGAGGTTTTGATTGTATATATAAAAACAAAAGGTGTTTGAAAGTATCATGTTGTGAATCAAACGTGTATTCTTCTTCAAATCTTTTGCATAAAATATTAGATTTTTTGGAATCATTGTTATTACGTCGTGAGTTTTTTAATGATTTTCTTTGTAAAACTTTGATATCAATTCCTATTTCTGTGTAATTACTGACTTGGTTATTGAAAATATTTAATCATGGAGAGATATTCGGCTAGTGGATAAAAGTCATCCTTGGAATCTCACTTGTACCGAGAGTATTTGAGAAAAGACTAGAGGCCACAACTGTCGATACCGAGAGTCATTGGAGTGATTATTTGATCAGAATTTGGACCAAGGCAAAATTTAGCCGAAAAATCAAAGTTCTCRGAATTGTCTCAAAACRAACAGGAGCRTAGCCCTCGTCGTTACGAACCCAATGCACTTCGAATGGGGTCAAACAGACATCAAATGAGTGAGATATTGTGATCTGTTCGATTTGCCAAACAGGCAAAAAAAGATGTTGACTGTACAGTCCATATAGYCCATACATGATGACATGGCAATCATTTATTGGCAGGTGTACGAATCACACGTGGCAGAGGTACGACCGTTGACATGGCAAGTGGTGACATGTCAATGTTGAGTTGGTAGTTTGGGCGAATCATTGGTGGACACGTGGCATGTTGGTGGCAAATGAATTAGTGACACGTGGCCCAAGCGAGGGCTGCCACATGTCACCTGGGCGTTGGTTAAAATTTGTGGACTCTGCAGGACTCGACCCCGTGACCTCTAGGCAGGGGTAGAACTTTGGGAAGGGCCGCCCAACCGACGTTCCCACCATTAGTTCTTATAATATATATGTGTTTTAATTTATTTAAGTTTGAATTATAGCATATTCCGGCGCGGGGGGCCAGGCCAAGGCTTAGCCCCAGCCCGCGGTTTTGGTGTAAACACATATGACCGGTGGTTAACAATGCACGGGATTTTTGTTTTGTATAGCCCCCGGTTTCAAACCACTACCATATGACCTTGCCACTTTGAGCGGGAGTCCATACAACCTGTCAACAATTTTGGCACGCGGATTTGGTTTTTGAAATGGTTATAACACCAAATGCACCTGCCACTTGTCACACTTGCATGCGCCCGTGGCATTGGAGCCTTTTTATTTTATGCACGGTCACATGGACCATATGCCCAACGGCCTATGCAGTTAGGGGGCTTAGTTCCCTAACCGTTCGACAGTTTTGCGTGTTTTGTGGATTTGTGCGTGGTGCTAGGTTTTAGCACGAAAATGAGTGCAAAGGCTAGGTTGGATGCACAGAGGTGCATTTTGGCGAACCAGAGACAACAAACTTGAAGGAAGGAAATGGTAGGAGGCCTAACTTCTTCAATTTTTGGCCAAATGAGGTGTCGAAAAAGCCCAGCTAGGGGTTTTTGGACGTTCTGAATCCATTGGCACTATTTTCAAAGACATTTGAAGACTTCTTTTGCAGGTTTTTCACCATTGAGGTTTCAGAGAGCTCTAGGGAGCTTGAAGCCCCCATTGATGGAAGCCATGCTCAGATGAGCCAAAGTCTGTTTTCTGTGACTGAATAGTCATTTTTGGCTAATTGTTATGCTCTGAACACATTGGGATAGGTTTGAGATCCATTTGAGGACTTTTATAGGTTTTTTTTCCACAAGGAAGCTCAGGGAAGCTCAAGTCCACATGTAGAAGAGGTCATGCCCAGATGAGCCATGATCTGTTTTCAGAGTTTTATTAGTCATTTTTGGGGTTTTTATGTATTCTAAACCTAATGGTACAGTCAGTAAATCCATTGGAGTTGAGCAGCAACTTGTAAAAGAATATTTGACAAACTAATCCCATAGAGCCTAGTCCATTGATGGAGGCTAAAGGAGATGTAGCCCAGAGAGGGGTGAACTACTTTATCATCTTGTTATTGTTGTGAGTTTGTTGGTTATATTTGCTGCAAGATATGTTTGTTGTGTATTTATTTAAAACACATATTTAATCTTACAAAGATCTCACACATAAATATTTAAAAGAAGCATGAAATTGACACATAAAACTTCTTACATAACTAAGACATTGAGCAAGGTTCTGAAGTTTATTTTAATGAAGTAGAGGGTGCTTGCATAGCATAACAAGTCAGCCCCCTATTTTTAGATCAGGTGGTATCAGAGCATAGTTTTTCTCATGTGATTGTCATTGATAGCTAGAGTTTTAGTTGTTGGTATTTGTGCAAGTTTTGTGTTGAAGTTTGATATCTTGCAAGGATGGAGGAAGCTTCAAACATTGATAGTTCTCATACATATTCATTATCCAAGTTCTTTGACAAAGAGATGTTTAAGGAGTTTGTAACCATGAGAGATATGGTACAAGAGTTGTGGGAAGATAGAGAAGAGAGCATTGCCCTTCAAGAGCAGTTGATGGCCATGAAGGAGGAGAAAGACCAGCTTCTTGAAAAGTTGCATGAGAAGGAGACTCAAATCCATGAGGCAAAGGAAACCCTTACCAAGTACATGCATGAACATGAGGTATGCAATGTTATTTTATCTTCAAATTCCTCTCAAGATGAATGCTTTGGTGTTTTTGAAAATCACACTAGAGGAATAGGGTCCAAGTTATCGTTAAAAATGGGCTATGAAGGTAGAGGGTTAGGCAAGCATGCACAAGGCATTGTTGAGCCTATTGTTGTTGAGGAGAGACCCAAGTATTGTGGTCTTGGATATGAACAGAAAGATGGAGCAAATTCCAAAGTTGAGGAGACAAGGGAAACAGTTCCAAGAACAAATTTTGTTTCAAGTTCAATCCCTCAAGCATGCAAAGTTTTTGTTCAAGATGAATGAAAATGTATGAAACAAGAGAGTTGTGACAGCCATGAGGACAAGAACATTGTTGTTGGTCTTCAAAGGAGAGCTTGTAACTCTTCAAATTCACCTCCTCAAGAAGGTTATAAAGGTGAATGTTCAAGAACTTTTGTTGCAAGTTCAATCCCTCAAGCAAGCAAAGTATGTGTTCAAGATGAATGCAAATGTGTAAAACGAAAGAGTTGTGATAGTGATGAGGACAAGAACACTATTGTTGGTCTTCAAAAGAGAGTCGGTAACTCTTCCAACTCACCTCCTCAAGAAGGCGATAAAGGTGAATGTTCAAGGTATATTTTTACCTATCATTCAGTTGCTTTTGATTATGTTAAGCATGATAAATTTGCATGTAAAAATGGAAGAAAAAGTCCATGCACATATTGTGGTTTATATAACCATCATGTTTCAAAATGTTGGAAAAGATTGACCACTTTTAGGAAACTTTCCAAGCAAATACAACTTGAAAAGAGGATGCAAAAGATTTTCACTCATTGCCAGAAGAGGGGTCATCTCATTGACCAATGTTGGACATTGCATCCAACCACTCATCCACATCACAAGAGGCAGATGAATAAAGAGATTGGCAAGAATGGAAGAGGAGATTCCACCAATGTTGGACATTGCATCCAACCACTCATCCACATCACAAGAGGCAGATGAATAAAGAGATTGGCAAGAATGGAAGAGGAGATTCCATCATCGATGTGAGTCAAGATGATTCACAAGAAGACAATTTTTAGTAGAAAAAGTCACCATTGAGTTGGCTTGGTAAAAAATGGTTAGATTTCTTGAGCAAGTAAGGCTTGCATTTTTCTGTTATAGATGCACATGTCAGCCTTATGTATGCATTTATGTTGAGAGTATGACAAGTACAACTTGTATGATGCAAGTTGCATGTGAATGCAATTCGTTTGAAGGCATTCTTGTTGTTGCACAACTTTTCCAGGAGGGTGTAAAAGAGGGGTATGATGCTCAATTGTTACAGCCATATATCTTTTTCATATTCAGCTCTTATGTACCCACATGTTTCGGGTTTATGTACTTATGTTTGTACTAGAAGGAGAGTTGAAGAGTCATGCACATGCATGCGTTTTTGTGTGTGTGTGTGTAAACAATGAACTTGGTGATAGTTCATCCTGAATGAATCATGATTGTACATGATTGTGTATCATGAATGTCAAATTGTCATTTTGGGAAGGTTGATATGTTTCAAATGAGTCTCGACTTGTGTCGATGTTGTCTTGATGACTATGTTGTGTCGATCATGTTTTTCGACTTATGTTTAGTCGATGGTGTTTGTTGGCTTGTAAGTCGATTTTGAGTACACCAAGATGCAGGAAAAATCCATGTGCTTTGATGAAGTACAAGATGTGACCGTTTGCTTGAAGAGAAAAAAGACTTTGTTGGCATCATTTTCAGTTTTGTATAAATTTGTTTTCAAGATTGATGGTTTGCTTGGTTTGTGACAAGATGTCGCAGGAAAGTTTTTGCAGCCATTGCAGAGAAAATTGTGTTGACACTAAAGAGTTCACAAGAGGGACTTGATTCTCAGTGGGAAGGCTGGCAGTCTTCCAAGCACAAAGAGAACAGTGGGTCAGCAGCAGCCAGAGAACAGTGGTTGAGGGACATAGCCAGTTGCAGTGCAAGGCATGTCAAGGTATCCAGGTGATTGTCAAAAAGACTTTTCAAGTAGAATCAATTGATAGAACTTGGAAGCAGAAGAGTATTGAAGCTCAGGCAGATAATCATAAGATTTTTTGGGTCCAAAAGCCTTTCAGTTGGAAGGTGTGATCAGAATCTAGACCAGGGGTCAAAATTTAGCCGAAAAATCAAAGTTCTAGGAATTGTCTCAAAACGAACAGGTGTGTAGCCCTCGTCGTTATGAACCCAATGCACTTCGAACAGGTTCAAACGGACATCGGATGAGTGAGATATCGCGATCTGTTCGATTTTCCAAACAGGCAAAAAAAAGATGTTGACTGTACAGTCCGTACATGATGACGTGGCAATCATTTATTGGCAGGTGTACGAATCACACATGGCAGAGGTATGACCGTTGACATGGCAAGTGGTGACGTGTCAATGTTGAGTTGGCAGTTTGGGTGAATCATTGGTGGACACATGGCATGTTGGTGGCAAACAAATTGGTGACACGTGGCCCAAGCGAGGGATGCCACGTGTCACCTAGGCATTGGTTAAAATTTGTGGAGTCTGCAGAACTCGACCCTGTGACCTCTGGGCAGGGGTAGAGCTTTGGGAAGCGTCGCCCAACCGGCGCCCACCATTAGTTCTTATAATATATATGTGTTTTAATTTATTTAAGTTTGAATTATAGCATATTCCGGCACAGGGGGGTCGAGCTGGGGCTTAGCCCCAGCCCACGGTTTCGGTGTAAACACATATGACCGGTGGTTAACAATGCGTGGGAGTTTTGTTTTGTATAGCCCCGGGTTTCAAACCACTACCATATGACCTTGCCACTTTGCGCGGGAGTCCATACGACCTGTCCACAATTTTGGCATGCAGATTTGGTTTTTGAAACGGTACCTGCCACTTGTCACACTTGCATGTGCTCGTGGCATTGGAGCCTTTTTCTTTTATGCGCGGTCACATGGACCATATGCCCAATGGCCTATGCGATTAGGGGGCTTAGTTCCCTAACCGTTCGACAGTTTTGCGCGTTTTGCAGATTTGTGCATGGTGCTAGGTTTTAGCATGAAAATGAGCGCAGAGGCTAGGTTGGACGCACAGAGGTGCATTTTGGCGAACCAGAGACAACAAACTTGAAGGAAGGAAATGGCAGGAGGTCTAACTTCTTCATTTTTTGGCCAAATGAGGTGTCGAAAAAGCCCAACTAGGGGTTTTTGGATGTTCTGAATCCATTGGCACTGTTTTCAAAGGCATTTGAAGACTTCTTTTGTAGGTTTTTCACCATTGAAGTTTCAGAGAGCTCTAGGGAGCTTGAAGCCCCCATTGATGGAAGCCATGCTCAGATGAGCCAAAGTCTGTTTTTTGTGACTGAATAGTCATTTTTGGCTAATTGTTATGCTCTGAACACATTGGGATAGGTTTCAGATCCATTTGAGGACTTTTACAGGTGTTTTTTCCACAAGGAAGCTCAGGGAAGCTCAAGGCCACATGTAGAAGAGGTCATGCCTGGATGAGCTATGATCCGTTTTCAGAGTTTTATTAGTCATTTTTTGGGTTTTTATGTATTCTGAACCCAATGGTACAGTCAGTAAATCCATTGGAGTTGAGCAGTATCTTGTAAAAGAATATTTGACAAACTAATCCCAGAGAGCCTAGTCCATTGATGGAGGCTCAAGGAGATGTAGCCCAGAGAGGGGTGAACTCCTTTATCATCTTGTTATTGTTGTGAGTTTGCTGGTTATATTTGCTGCAAGATATGTTTGTTGTGTATTTATTTAAAACACATATTTAATCTTACAAAGATCTCACACATAAATATTTAAAAGAAACATGAAATTGACACATAAAACTTCTTGCATAACTAAGACATTGAGCAAGGTCCTGAAGTTTATTTTAATGAAGTAGAGGGTGCTTGCATAGCATAAGAAGTCAGCCCCCTATTTTAAAATCATTATTACATCAGGGAAACAATTAGTTACCCCTCGCCGATACCGAACTTGTTTCGGGAGTTCGGCGATCGACAGTGTTTCTTTTATCTATGTGCGGCGCTTACAATCGCACTTTTCCGCTGAACCTGGAAAGATCGACATTCAGCGAAGTCCTTTCCGAGGTTGTTTGTAAAAAAGAACACTACTGTCAGCCGACGCCGACGAAGGTTGGCACTCGGCTTCTTTTACTTCCCAAACGATTTCTCGCCGCCTTAATCTTTCACCGATGATGAACTTCTCTAGGGGAAAATTCCAGGTCGGTAATTCCTTGAGCAGTCGTGGTGTCTCTCAATATGGTTCTTTATATGCTCAAGAGAAACTTGGACATGAAACATATAAGATAAGAAGGTTATCAGGCTCAAACCACGACGAAAACAATCAAAGGTAGAAAACAAGGTGGTACCCAAAAGGAGGTGGTCACATAACTTTTAGGGTGTGTTGAGCACTCAACAGGTCTAGATACCATCAAGTCCGAATCAAGGATGAAGACATCTACAAAACAACTTTCAGGACAAGATATGGTCATTGTGAATTTGTGGTGGTGCCATTTGGATTAACCAATTCCCCTGCCACTTTTATGTGCTTGATGAATAATGTACTCCGCAAATTCCTAGACATATTTGTATTGGTTTTCATTGATGATATCCTAATTTAATCCAAGAACAAAGAGGAGTATGAAGAACATCTTAGATTAGTGCTTCAAGTACTAAGAGAGCATCATCTCTATGCTAAGTTTAGCAAGTGTGACTTTTTCCAGAAGCAAGTCCATTACTTAGGCCATGTTATTTCTGAAGAAGGAGTGGCAGTAGACCGTGACAAGATCAAATCTATCATGGAATTCCCTACCCCAAAGGATGTATCTGATAACCTTTATGGGCTTAGCAGGATACTATAGAAGGTTGTTAAAAGGATTCTCCAATATTGGTTGTCCAATCACTTCCCTTCAGAAAAAGGGATTTAAATTCACTTGGACATCAAAATGTGAAGAAAGATTTCAAGAATTGAAATATATTCTAACCCATGCACCTGTGTTGAAGATTGCAAACCCTGAAAATGACTTCCTCGTGTGTACAGATGTCTGTAAGGAAGGACTTGGAGGATTCCTTATGCAAGAAGGGCGTGTAATTTTCTACGAATCCAGAAATTGAATAAGCTTGAAATCAATTACGTGGCCCGTGATCTAGAGTTGGTTGACATAGTGCATACTTTAAAAATGTGGAGGCATTACCTCATGGGTAGGATATTTGTACTTATGATAGACCACTATGGGTTGAGGCACCTGTTTGATCAACCAAATCTCAATGCTAGACAAGCTAGGTGGATGGCTCTCCTTAGTGAGTTTGATTTCGAAATCAAACACGTTAAAGGAAAGGAAAATAGGGTGGTCAATGCCCTTAGCAGAAGTGTGAAAATGATTCACCTGGCAGCGATAAGCACATGTGAGACGGACGTCAGGGAGAGAGTCAAGAATGCACAAGAAACAGATGCATTCTTCAAGACCGTGACGTCATACCTAAAGCAAGAGCCCACATGGCTAAAGTATGAAGGCTATCAGATGCTTGATGAAGGCCTGTTGACCTACAAAAGCAGATTGTATATTCCAATTTGCGACGACTTGAAGAGGTTCATAATGGATGAACTACACAAGAGACTATATATTGGTCATCCAGGTTATCATAAAATGATCATGGCCACTAGGAAACAATTATATTGGCATGGACTGGAAAAGGACATAGCTGACTATCTAGCTAAGTGTCTAGAATGCCAGCAAGTTAAGGCAGAACACCGGCACCCAGCAGGGTTTTTACAGCCTCTACCAATTCCAGAATGGAAATGGGAAACCATCTACATGGATTTCATCACCAGATTACCAAAATCAGCCAAGCAGAATGATGCCATGATGGTAGTGGTGGACAAATTGAGCAAGTCTGCTCACTTTGTTATTGTCAAGTCAACTTGCAAGGCAATAGATATTGCCAATATTTTCATGAAGGATATATTCAAATTGCATGGCATGCCTAGGGAGATATATCTGACAGAGACACAAAATTTACTTCAAGCTTTTGGAAATCCTTGATTGATGGTTTTGAGACTAAATTGTTGTTTAGCACAACCTATCACCCTCAAACTAATGGACAGACTAAAAGAGCGAACCAATTATTAGAAGACATGTTAAGGATGCATGTAATGCATCATCCTAAGAAGTGGGAAGACTACCTGCCATTGGTAGAGTTTTCCTACAACAACGGTTATCAAGAGTCATTGAAGCTGAGCCCTTTTGAAGCCCTCTATGGTAGACAATGCAAGATTCCAATCAGCTAGATTATTCCAGTGTATAGAATTTCAATCGGACCCGATATGCTGAAAGAAATGGAACAACAAATGATTCAGATAAAGCAAAATCTGAAAATTGATCAGGATAGAGAGAAGAGTTACGCCGACAGAAAGAGGACTCCGAGGGAGTTCAAGACAGGAGACCATGTATATCTTAGAATTAGACCCATGAAGAGTTCCTTGAGAACAAGATCTTTTTCCAAGATGGCACCCCGATATTGTGGACCCTTTGAAATATTGGATAGAGTGGGACCTGTAGCCTATAGGCTAGCACTCCCTCCCATAGTGAAGGAACATAATGTTTTCCATGTTTCATTATTGAAGAAATATGTACATGATTCTAATCAT
>ML778246.1:1041212-1055780 GCA_009831015.1 Picea engelmannii | reverse complement strand
TGGTACATACTTGGTACATGGTTGGATGCACTTGTTTATGGTACAGGTTGATTACAGGTTGTTTGGTACAGGTTGGTGCATGGTTGATGCACTTGTTTATGGTACAAGTTGATTACAGGTTGATGCATGGTTGATGCATGGTTCAAATTTACTGGTATAGGTTTAAAATGGTATATATCACAATGATAGTGTGACAATGTTTCCATCATTCTACTTCTACTGCAGGGTGGCAGGACGGGGCAAGGACAGGTGGTTGTAGCCAGAGAACATAGGGGGTTGTAGCCTCCTTTTGGTTGTAGCCAGAGAATTGGAGAGTTGGAGCTTCCCTCAGGTTGTAGCCTGAGAAACTAGGGGGTTGGAGCCTCCTTCCAGTTGTAGCTGGAAAACAAAGGAATTTGGTGCTTCCAATGAATGTAATTCTTCAAGACATATAAGAAAAAACATTCTGTGGTTTTCCCCCGATTTGGGTTTCCACGTAAAACACTGGTGTACTGTGTATGTGTGTGATTGTTTATTTCTTACTGCTCATTATTGGATAATAATTCTACATTGATATAACATTTGAAGAAAAATGATTATAATTACGCTATTATTAATTCACCCCTCCCCCCTCTCAGTAATCCAACACATTTAACCCCCATTATTTTTGTCTCAACTTAATTAACTCAAATTTTACATAATTGGTCACTCAATCAACCAATTCAGCTAACAACATTCATTTTTAGACTAAGACTCAAACTCAACTAGATTCAAACATATCCTTCTTGTAACTATTTTTATGCAGATTACTCCATATTCTTTCATGTACTTTTACAATCATTTCTTCATGTGGTTTTATAATTATGAGACAAAGACGAGTCACTTTACCTTTATGGGCATTATTTAGCATGTATAGAGAATTGAGATGCCCATGGAATAACATTCATGCTTCTTTTTTCAAAGTAATTATCCCAATATAAGATCGAGAGCATGCACAGTGTGCAAGTTGATTCTTAAGTATTTTTCCCTCTGTTGTACAATATATATCATTGAGTTAACATTATTCCTTAACATTGTTTTTTTTCACTGGCGGAATCAACAAAGGTGGTTCTCATACCAGCGTGACACAAGGTCAATTCCCATCTTCTACCTCTATACCAATATCGTTGAGACCAATCGATCAAGCGATATAAATCTTAGACAAGAATCAACCCATCATATGGAGCCCAAGTTGACCAGAACGACCCGTCGGTTTGGTTCATTTGACTGGCCGTCTATTAGTCGAGCATTTTCTCCATCGACCAATAGTTGAATTAGTCGATCAACCATCAATAAAACCCTGAGAAATTCGGTCGATATCTATTGCCCAATTCTATTATTCAGTCAGTTCTCATTTTAGATCAAGTGGGTCAAAATTTGGACATGGGAAAAAAAATAATATTTAACATATTGACATGACGAAGACTTATATATTGCTCCAACCGAGAAGGTCGAAATAACATCGCTAGAATTTCTCTTCTCCTTCGATTTTGTTTTTGTGATTTTTTGCTCATGGATTTTTGCACGTTGGTAATAACAGACTAAGACTTCAATCTATACTCCAACAGGGATAAATTTGATGCTCCAAGTCTAGTAAAATGATCTAGCCAAGAAAAAATTCAATTTCTTCTTATTGACTTCCAAATGCTGCATTTTGAGCAGGGCACTTGGAATATTATCATTGTCTTATTTCTTCTTGGGTAATATTATAAATCAATAGTGTAGCATCGTCTTATTTTGTCATCAATGTGCTTTCATTGTCACTTCAACTTTTGTACAGGTTCCATATTTCTTTGTAGGCACCACTCGACTAGAGTCCAAAAACATATTATAGATAGCATCACCATGAAAAATCAACCATGACCCATAAAATTTTGCATGCAACATCACCCTTGGGTGAGCAGCAGTCATTGAACATTCACTGACATATGTGAGCAATGATCAACGAGAAATTTGTAATATTATTTCTCTTCTTATCTCTTCGTGTCTTCTAGATTCAAACCACCCGCACAAATAATAGGTTGATCATGAAAATCAACATTGTCAATATTCAATAAACATGAATAATCAACATCCACGAGCATGCAACATCCTCGAGCAATGATTTTGTCGATTCTTCAAACACTGTTGAATCTTGCTTTTATCTTCAACATCCAACATCCAAGAGATATCGTAGCATCAACATTCTGGGAACATCTTCAATCAACAGTGATAAAATGAGAAGAAAATAAGATAATACAAAGAAGACAAAATTGGGAAAGGCAAAAAATGAGCAGAGAGTTTAGTATTGAGTATATAGTTGAGTTAAATAGGCTCCAACAAATCAAGAAACAAAACAAGAGATCCTAACTAACTCGTATAGCTGTCCAAGACAAATGGCAGTGTACAATCACAGTGTACAGTCACATACTGTTGAGGTTACAAATATATTTAACACTCCATCTTAAACTCAACAGTTACAAACATTAGCATTGATAATGCCCAAGTGTTGTCTCTGAAAATCAAAAACAGATTTTCCTAGTGGCTTTGTAAAAATATCTGCGAGATGATCTCGAGAGCCACAAAATTGAAGTGTTATGTCACCATTATTGACTAGCTCGCGTATGAAGTGAAAACGAGTGTCAATATGCTTGATTTTCTTGTGAAACACATGATTTTTGGATAGAGCAATTGTTGAGGTGTTTTCACAGAAGATAGGAGTTGGATCCTTTTATGTATGTGACATATCATTCAATATTCTTCTCAGCCACACAACTTGATAGGAAGTTGAGGTAGCAGCGACATAATCTGCCTCTCCAGAATATATTGATACAATGGGTTTCTTCTTTGATTCCCATGAAATCAGGTTTGTGCCTAGGTGAAAAACATGTCCTAAGGTGCTTTTCCTGTCATCTAGGCTTCCTGAAAAATCACTGTCTGTCTAACCAGAGAGAAAATTATCATTTGACTAAGTGTACCATAAGCCAAAATTGAGAGTGCCTGCAACATATCTCATAATCCTTTTCGGCATCTTCCAGTGAGAATCTTTGGGGGATTCCATGAACCCAGAAGCAAGGCTGATTGCATACATAATATCAGGCCTAGTTGTTGTAAGATACAACAAACTGCCTACTAAAATTTTGTACAGGGTAGGGTCCACTGTAGGGCCTTCATCTTTCTTGCTCAATTTTGTGCCTAGGGGTATAGGAGTTTCTACTGGATTGCAGTCTTCCATGCAAAATATTTTGATTATGTATGTTGCATACTTTTACTGACAGACAAAAATGCCTTTGGTTGATTGGTCAACCACAATCCCCAAGAAATAGTTCATGATGCCAATATCTTTCATCTCAAAATTAGATTGCATGGCATGTTTAAAACTGGTTAACTCAATATTTCTGGTATATATCATGTCATTAACATATAAACATACAATCATAATTTTACCATGCTGATCAATTTTGGTGTAAAGAGTTGGCTCATTTTGGCTTCTGCTGAAACCAGTCTTGATCAGGTAAGTGTTAATTCTATTGTACCACTCTCTTGGGGATTTCTTTAAGCCATACAAGGATTTCTTCAACCAATACACTTTGGTTGGATGCTCTCTAACTTCAAATCCAGGTGGCTGATCCACATAAACCTCTTCTTCTAAGACACCATTTAGGAAGGCTAACTTGGCATCCATCTGGTATACTTTCCATTTGTGTTGAGTTGTTATGGCTAAGAGAGTCCTTACAGTGTCCAACCTTGCTACTGGAGAAAAAGTTTCACCATAATTAGTACCTGGTTGTTGTGAGAATCCTTTGGCAACAAGTTTTTCCTTGTGCTTTTCAATCTGCCCCTTTTCATTAAGTTTAGTTTTGTAAACCCACTTGACACCAATACTTTTCTTGTGTCTAGATAGATCAACAAGATCCCATGTCTTGTTCTTCTGAATGGAGTCAATATCTTGGTTCATGTCTTGAACCCAATGTGGCACCTTAGCTTCCTCTTTAAAAGATGTGGGTTGACATGACATTAATGCAAAAAGATTGTGTTGATCAATGTCATCCAACTGATGATGGATTTCTCTCAAACTTCAAGTTCTCTGATTTGGAAGTTCAGAGGAAGAGTTTCTACTGGAAGTTGAGTTATCCTGAGAAATTTTCAGATTGTCCTTGTACCTACAGCCTTGGAAGAGCAAGCTGATGCGTTTTTTGTCCTAAATTCTCCATGTCTTCAGGATGTGACAACAATGGATCTTGACTGTCCATTGGTTGATTTTCAGACTCGTTCTAGAATTGATTTTCAAAAAAAATTACATCTTTGCTGAGAATCAGTTTCTTTGAGATTGGATTGTATAGCTTGTAAGCTTTTGATGTTTCATTGTAGCCAGTAAAGATGTATTTCTCACTTATATCATCCAGTTTCTTCTGTAATTTAGTAGGTATGTGGGTGTATGCTATGCATCCAAATGTCCTGAGATGAACAACATTTAGCTTTGTCCCACTCCATGATTCTTGAGGGACCTTCATATTGAGACTGGTGGTTGGGGATTTATTTAGGAGATAAGCTGAGCATGCTATTGCTTCAGCCCAAAATGTATTTGACAGACATTTATCTTTGAGAAGGCTCCTTGTCATGTTCATTATTATCAATGTTTTCCTTTCAGCCACTCCATTTTTTTGTGGAGTATACATGGTTGTAGTTTGCATGATGATGCCTTGTGATTTGAAGAAATTTGCAAATTCTTTGGAGCTATATTCTCCTTCTCCATATGACCTGAGAGATTTTACATATTTTCCACTTTTATTTTTAGCTTCAACTTTGAATTCTTTGAACTTTGCAAAAGTTTCAGACTTGTGTCTGAGAAAATAGATCCAAATTTTCCTGCTAAAGTCATCAATAAACGTTAGAAAATAAAAGCTACCACCTATTGACTTTGTTTGCATTGGTCCACATAGGTCAGTGTGAACTAGCTCCAAGTGTTTTTTGGATTGAGTGGAGGATTGTGGAAAACTAGTTCTCTTATGTTTTCCAAGAATGCAAGACTCACATGGGGGATTTTGTTATTTGAAGACAGGTAGACCTTTGACCATGGAGTTCTTTTGTAGAAGAATTAGACTCTGAAAGGGTAGATCTCCAAATATTGTATGCCAAACTATAGTTTCATTAGGGGTGGATGCACTTTGTGCATATGATTGGATCAGATTTGCAGTTTTGAGGGTCATGGGAAACATTCTATTCCTGGTCATGTGGATTTCATAAATCAATTTTCTGTTGGGGATTTTGTCATATATCCTACATGATGCTCCTTCAAAAAGTACCTTATAGCCATGTTCAATTAGTTGTCCTACACTTAACAAATTATGTGTCAGATATGGAACATGATAGACATTGTGTATGTCTTTCTTTACATTTTGTTTAGTAAGAATAGGGATAGTTCCTTTTCCTTTAACTTTGACTAAAGAATCATTTCCAAGTGTAATATCATATGAAATTGAAGAATCAATACATGAGAGTAAATCTTTGTTACCTGTCATGTGATTGTTGCATCCACTGTCCAACAACCATATATCTTTATGTTGTTCTTCAGTCTTGTGGCATGAGAGAAATATACCATCTGAGGTTTCTCCTTCATGATTTGAGACATGTGCTATGCCTGAGAGATGATATGCTTGCTTCTTCTGGCATTCAAATGCATAGTGCCCAAACTTATTACATTAATAGCATTGTATGCTTGATTTGTCATTTGAGCTTCTCCCTCTGCCTCTTTGAGGCTGGAAGTTTTGATTCTGGTTCTGTTGTCTGTGACCTTGGAAATTTTGATTCTGGTTATGTTGTCTGTGACCTTCACTTGAGTGATGGTTACTTGGACTTCTCTGTCTTCCTCGGTGACCTCTACCTCTTCCTCTTCCTCTCCCTTTGTTGAAGGATAATTGAGTCTTGAAGGCATTTGTTGTCGACTCATCTTCGATATGTAGTCTGGTCTCATGTGTCAATAGAGAGCCCATTAATTCATCTGTTGAAACATTTGATAGATCATTGGATTCAAGGATAGATGTAACAACCATTTCAAATTTCTTTGGTAAACTTATGAGGAATTTCTCAACAATTCGTTGATCAGGGATGGCTTCACCAGTCAATCTGATCTGGTTTACAATTCCCATGACTCTGGTCATAAACTGATCAATGTTTTCAGCTTCTGTCATTTTTAAAGTCTCGAAATGTGTCCTCAAGGTCAGCAGTTGGACTGTTTTGACCCTATCATTTCCTTGGTAAGCTGATTTAAGGATGTCCTAGTCCGGTTTAGAAGTAATAGTGCATGTGATTTTTGAGAAAATTGAGTCATCCATTGAGTTTTGAATCCATAATTTTGACTTATTCTCTATGTTCCTTTGTGTTTCTTGAGCAGTTCTTTGTTGGTTGGTCATGGCAACAAGGTTTGTTGGATCTGGTTCCACATATCCAAGATCCACTGGATCCCAACACTCTTGTGCTTGCAAGAAGGATCTCATTCTAAGAGACCAAAAATCATAGTTCTTTCCAAGAAGAATCGGTCCTTGAGTTGGTCCTTAATTGCTAGACATGGTCATCTTAAAAAAAAAATTAACAAAAAAAATTGTTAGAGTTTTGTGTTCTTACCTGTTTCCTATGTCAAAACCAGGTCTGCGAAATCCTCTGCGTAAATTCGGGCCGAAAAAACACGGGGATGACCACTGCTTTAGCAACCATAGCCCCTCTAATGGTGGAATTGGGATTTATGAGTTTACTTGAGAGCCAAAAAAAATTGAAGTTTAACTTCTTATGTGACCGTGGGATAAAAAATAGGTGCTCCGGGTCTTCTGGCTTAGGGCGTTTCAACATTGAAGGTCTCAATTCCTCCAAATAGCCGAATGGTCGAATAATGGTCTTATTCCAAAGATCGATGGTCCTCATTGATTTTTGATCAACAATCCTCAATTACTTCAGGGCTTCGGGTGATATTCCTTTCTAGCTTGTTGCAAGGATCAACAATACTCGTTGATTTGATATCAACCGTCCACAAATACTTTGAGACTTCGGGCTTCGGGGATTTTTCACCGCTTTTAATCCGAAAACTCACGAAGTGCAAAAGTGGTGAATTTTCTAGAGAGAGATAAATCTAGTGGTCTTTAGGCCTTTGCAAACGAATGACCAAGATATTCTTCGAAACTTCGACATTCGAGAGTTTTTGTTTGCTAATATGCACAATCCTTTGGAGTGTCGAATCTCCGAAGTGCAAGATCTGCCTCCACGTGGCCTATTGATTTGAACGGTGGAGATTTGCTTCGAAACTTCGGGCTTCAAGTGTTCTGAGGTGCACAACACTTCAAACCTATGAACTGTTAATCATCCGAAGTGACAGATCTATCGACACGTGTCCACAACCTTCAAGGGCTCATATTTACTTCGGGACTTTAGGTAGATTTCGCTCTGCAAGACCTTCCAAAGTGATAAGTCTCTGAAGTGAAGGATCTGGCACCGGGTGTCATTGTTGATGGATGGTCCAGATGAAATTTGGGCTTTGGACCTTCGGGAGTTCTGACTTCTCGTATCCTTCTTTCTTCTGAAGTGATTATCACCGAAGTGTAGGATCTCCTGCCACGTGTCCACTTCGATCAATGGTTTGGATCTACTTCGGCTCTTCGGAGCTTCGGGAGAGCTTTAGTCCTCAACCTCTGTTGGCTTCCTCCTGGAGTACGAGATCACCAGACGTGTGTCACTTTCTTCAACATCAACGACCACGAGTAATTTCAGAGACTCAACTCACTCACTCTTTAATCTCTTTGTCGATCTCTGCAAAGTGAAGATGTTTGTCCATAGTGGGATCAATATTCATCGTTGATCTATTGATCTGACAAGAACAATGATCTTGAGTGATTGCGGGATCACAACTTGCTCGCGATTTAATTCCCTCTCCGATCCCCGCAATGCCTCCTCACCGTCAATCTCTCTCTGATGAGATTTGACAGTTGTGGCTTAATCTTTGCTTGATCTGATGGTTGAGCTTTCTCACGCTTAGATCTTACGGCTAAGAAAAAATTATCCTTTCCTATTGGCTCGTCGTCCTTTCTGAGCTTGATTAAAGGCTTAGATCTGTTCACAGAGTCGATCTTACGACTGATCTTGCTTCTCCTCTATTGCTTTTGCAAACTTTCTTCTTAAGAAAGAATTTCATGAATATTTCACGAATTCTTTAAATGCTCATGTAATCTTTAATTGTTCTCTACTTTTTGCAGTTCTTATTTCTCGCGCTTGTTGTCTTCAACAATCTTCTGAGCAAACTTCGGACTGCGAAATATTCTCCAAGCTTTGTGAAGAAACTTGGATCGATGTGCTCTCGTAGACAGTGTAAGCTTTGTTCTTCTTAGGATCAGTATGCTCTCCAGACTATGTGAAGAGGCTTACGTTTGAAGCTCTGATACCATGATAAAATGAGAAGAAAAGAAGATAATACAGAGAAGATGAAATTGGGAAAAATAGAAAATGAGCAGAGTGTTTAGTATTGAGTATATAGTTGAGCTAAATAGGCTTGAGAAAATCAAGAAACAAAACAAGAGATCCTAACTAACTCGTACAGTTGGCCAGGACAACTGGCAGTGTACAGTCACATACTATTGAGGTTACAGATATATTTAACAAACAGGAAATCAACAAGAGAAACATCGATCATCATGTACGAGAAACAATCAATCCTTTTATCTCTCCATCTTCTGTAGGTTCAGACCACCCCCATCCATTGTTGTTGTTACCCAACCAGATGAAGGAGGCAACGATGCCAGTGTTTTAATATTGTAGATTACAACGACATTCACAGAGAGACTACATTATAAGCACAACACACACATACTCACGAAAGAAGATATTGTTTGGGAAGGGTAACCAATCCATTGTTTATTCCTTATTCATGAGTATAAATACATAGGGAAAATGGTTGGAGTTGTTTTACCCGCTCCAACTAATCATTAGTTTAGTTATTTTATGCATTTACCATTTTTTACATGTCTTTACTTGGATTTATCCTCTTTATTACATACATTTATGTACTGAATCTAATGTATGATGAAAAGGGCCTAGAAGCCCCTACAACAAGCACACAGTTTCATTATGCCTAGCTTCTTATTTTGATTGCACTAATTGGATGGAAAGATCCTAGTGATTACCAATGGATGAGAACAACTAGTAGAGGTAATGCAGTTGCACGGTATGCCAACTTATGGCATACGACAAACAAAAGGAGACAAGTAGACAACAATGTTACATTTTACGTCTACTTTGACAGAATCAGGTACATCATAGAACATACATTGCGCATCAAATCCCAGAAAATAGAAACATACCAGGATATTGCGCGCTTCAAAGCAGGGATGCACCATATGGACATTCAAGCAAAGAATGACCCTGCACACCAATGATTGCCAACCAACTACCAATTAATAGCAGATGATGTATTCTTGATCTCTAATGATTGGGATGATGAGTGGAAGAACCCAACAGAAAAAACAGACCACCCAAAAGAGGAAGAAGAACAAGACATGGATGAAGAAGAACTAGACAAAGGCTAGGGAAACAAGCAAAACAATGGGTGTAGGGGATACAACAAGACCATTATCAGGAGAGGCATCGCCCACAATCCCAAGAGAAGGGATCAAAATAAAAGAAAAGGGGAACGGTCCAACAATATCTGTGCACAAAAATATGAAAGTGCATATAGTACCTCCTATCTATAATATGATAGACGCTGACATGGACAGAATAGGCTACCAAGTATGGGATGTCACATAAGAGGTCATTGAAGAAGCAACAAGGAAAAAAGATGAAAAACACCAGAAGGTGCAGGACCAATTGATAATAATAAAATAGCTACTGGAGACCATGAAGATAACGTCATAAAAGGGCTTGGGTGAAGGACCATCCACAAGTCTGGCTGGGGAATCACAAACTGACAATACATTCCTTTCCGAGTTAGCAGCTGGACGCAAAGCATAAGAAATAGAGACAAACACATTCAAGTTCCCAACGCCAGAACTGCAAGAACAAATGAAAACACTAAGTCATATGAACATACTAGTGTCACGGATGCCTATACACATACTACAGAGCGTGAAGGCATGTATTATGCATGAGATTAGGATCCATGCAGATTTAGCACACAAAGAAATGACCAAAGTGACAGATGAGAGGGCTCAAATGCAACAAAAGTATGCAATTGATCTGTAGGAAAAGAGCGAATTTGAAGAAAAAGTGGAAGGAGCGATGAAGGTGAAGAATGAGGCTGAGGAAAGGGCTGAGAAATCCTTAAAAGAGAAGTACGAAGTCGAGCAAATGGTGTAGAAGACACAAGTGGTCGTCCAAAATTTATATAAGGAAATTCCAAAAGTACCATTAGTAGTGGAGGCCACCATGGAAGAACAGGTCTCCAAAATCAACAAAGTCATCAAAGGCTTCCGAAGAAGGATTGAAGACTTGCAATCGCACACAACACCAGGAACACTGCCAAAAGAAAGGGAAAGAAGAGAGAGAACAACAATGACAACAGTAGAAAATATCAAGAAGTTGTAGGGGGAATGCACCAAGATCTGTGAGGAAAGTGCGTAGATTTGGACCAACCTAGTAGAGGATCCAAAAATGAAGGTTGTGGAAGCCAGATAGAGGGATACATAGGAAAAGGCACAAAGAGCTTTGGAGAGCATAAATACTCTCCCACCTATTGAACGAATGACAACCATTTTGGCACAAAGGAAATCATACAACGAAATTGAAAGGATATGTGACCAACAAAATATCCTTCAAAAAAAATTAGGACCATTGCAAGAAGAAGCACTATAGGTGATAAGAGAATTGGCAATTGTGCAAGGGAAAGTGAAGCAAGCAACGTACAACATAGAAGAGAAGCTCATGACTTTGACTGTGCAGGGTGTAGAAGAAATTTTGGGAACAGAGGAATAAATAATAAAGTAAGTTGCGACAACAAAGTACACTTCCTAAAAGTTCATAGAAGCATGGAGGAGCGTGCAATAGGCATGAGTGGCTCGAGATGAGCCACATGTGAGTGTTGGGTTCTTGTTGAACTCAAGGGATCTAGAGTTGAATGGTGAGTTTGCGAGGTATTTCTATCAGACTAATTGGTAAGTGTGGACACAAACATATCTCCCTAACTTCCACAAGAAGCTAGAACAAAACAAGACATAATACACACTTCACCTTAGACTTCATTGTCATATAAACTAGTTTAGAGAGGTACAAGTGACATACCTTTTAAACAACGCTTGATCTTCGCTAGTTTCGTCCTTGTAGCTCCTTCTTTGAGTTTGTGGGATGATGATCTTGTTTTAAGAAGCACAAACCAAAAGAGACAGAGAGAGAGACAGAGAACGCATATATATATATTCCAATGAGTTCTATGTATAATATTAAAGAGTTATACAATAAACGTTAAGACACCTTTATAGGGAATAAATGTATTGTTGAATTATATTAAATGGAAAGTGGAGAATACAACCCATGCCTTAATGTTGCAAGGTCCCTTTCAATGGCTCTTTGCTCCAACACACACACCTTTGCTCCAATTCCTTTGATGAAGAAGATCAACAATCTGCCTTAGAGAACTAAAGCAAAGCTCTCAAGCATAATATGTAGTAGAATTCTTCATGCATATGCAAGCTCTTGCAAACCTTATCCTTTTCCATAATAGATCCCTCTTTATATAGGGTGAAAAAGAGATGGATGAGGGGATTAGGATGGTCCCACTAAATCATAGAAATGAGTAATATCCAAACCGATCGAAGGCCACCTCATCTTCTAGAATATTCCCTTCTAGAACATTCATGAATTTTGACTTTTCCTTTTCTTAAGCATCGTCGCACCCTATGCATAGGCAGCCTGCAACGACATTGCAGTCTAGTTTTAGTGCAGAGTGTGACGATCAGGCATCATTGCACCCCATGCATAAAATAGGATGCGACGACCTTCCTTTTTATAGTTTTTGAAAGAGGGAAAACAAATCACTTTTCTCATGGAGAAAGTCTCTTTTAATATTTTCATGGAACATGAGCACATGTTGTCAGTTGATCAGTGAGGTGACCAAAATAATGTGTAACACATATTGGGAGCTCTTTGTCTCAGAACTTCATAGGGATCGTATTATATTATGTGAGAATCCTGATGAACTTATCTAGAGCTACAATAAGGTTGGAGATTGTTATTTGGTGAAGCTAGGGTATCATGCTTTGTTTTCAATTGGTGAGGTGGAAGTCTATTGGTGGTGGAAATCTTCGTGGAAGATAAAGGCTCCAACGAAACATAAATTTCTCATGTGGCTTGCAATATCAGACAAGGTTTTCACTTGGGATCATTTGAAAATAACAGGTAAGGTGGGGCCTACGAGGTGCCCTTTATGTAATATATAGGAAGAAACAAACTCCCATCTTTTTCTGAATTATGATTTTTTTTTCAGATCTAGAAAGAGATTGAAGGATCTCTTGGTTTTAGCTCACTATGGAATGGAATTAATGTTGAAACTTGTTTTCTCTCTTGGTTATCACAAAAGGAATTGGAGGTACTTTGAGTAGTGCCTTATATGGTCCTATGGGCTATATGGATGGCAAGGACTGCCTCTCTGTTTGAAGACTTACATCTTTCCTCTTTTAAAGTCTCAGCCTAGGTGATGGGGATGCTACCTTACTATATGAAGGCTCTTAAACAATCTATTTCTAGGAGATTAGAAGAATTACAAGTGGACAAATCCCATCTTAGGGGACATTTTGATGGAGCTTGTCAAGGTGAAAATAGGATTCTTGAACTTGGTTTCACTTACTATAATTTTGATACACACTTTTTTCATTTCAAATATAAGTTAAAGAGAGGGTCTAACAACATGGGAAACCAATGGAACTTTTAAATTTACTAAAATATGCCTTGAATAGGGGCATGAGTACCCTATAGGTATTTGGTGATTCTTTGTTTCTTATAAAGTGGATGAATTGTCAGACATGGATTTAGATCCTTGGGTTATATGCTATTGCAGAACAACTTAAACTTATTGTTGAAAACTTCCAAGACATCTATTTCACTCATATATTTAGAAAACATAATCAAGTTGCTAACAAACTATCTAAAGAAAGACTAGAACTAATGGAAAATCATTTATTTTTTTTGAAGGACGTGATGGACAATATGTTGTAATAAAGCATGCTACTCTTGATGTCTTTTAAACGAACTTTCTCGTTAGGATTTACTTTGATACATGGTAGTTTGGAATCCTTGAAGATGTCAATTTTTGGAATGCAGTGTGTCATTCATGGAATTGAAAGTGACAATGCCTTTTGACTCATAGATGAGATTATGTTTATGCTATGAGCATGGTATTTCTCTATGTCCTCTTGAAGGACCTTTCTAGATAGTGCTATGGGCACCTTATGATTGTAATTTTTATTTCTTTTTAATGAGAATTTTTTTCCTTGGAAAAAATGTATGATGCACATGGTTATTGATAATAGATGAATCAAAATGTATTCATAAGCTAGCTTCAAGACCTACACTAACCAAAGTTAGATGTTGAAAACAACTTGGAAGTTTTATAAGGTACTTGTGATATTATGGTTATTAATGAGAATTGCATGAAATATTCTTAGGATTGGCACTGACACTAGTAAGATGTTGGGAGCATCCCAAATGATAGTTTAGTATCTATTGATGATTATGCATAGTAAAAAGGGGGACATCTTTCTCAAGCCTAGTATTTCTAAACCAAAATAACTATAGGGTAGCTATGTGAAGATTTGATGTGGATTTACATTTAACTTAACTTAGTTATTAGTGTTAAGTACTTTTAGGGTTTTATCCCTGGGGGATAATGATGAGACCTTTGAAGGAAGCCTATCATGAAACATGTCCATGTGTGACTTAACCCTAATTTTCCTCTAAACCTATTTAGAGAGGGAAGTAATTCCTTTTAGAGGGTTGAACCTATTTTCATGGGGGGATGGGTGATAGTCAATTTTGGGGATTTTTGCTAAATAATGAGAGTAACTACCTTGTGCTTTGTTCAGAGACCAAACCCTAGCGTTTTTGGAAAGTCTTGGGAAGGTAAGGTTGGTTTTGGATTGTTGTGATAGTTTATGATAGTTTGTGTGTTGTCCATTAGTTTATGAATGGTGGGTATTTTTCATGTCCCCTTTGTATTTGGGAACATTAGTACCTAAGGTGAGAAACAATGTAAAAGTGAGTTGAAGTCATTAAATTTTAACATTGTAGCTTGAGGGTTGGACGTGTCGAATCACACCATAACATATGGGTCATATTTTTTGACATTCTTACTAATGGCCTCTTGACTAATGTAACCACTTGAAATAAATGATGCCACAATATAGTGAAGAAGACAAATGCCCCCAAGAAAGCAAATAGGTTGCAACCACATGAAATAAACTTCTACATCCAATTTTACTTTATAACGTTATTTTTAAAATTTTATGTAATATGTATTTATAAAATATCTACATCCAACTATACTTTATAAAATTATTTTAAAAATTTTATTTCATATATATTTATAAAATATTTATTTACTTT
>ML778246.1:940408-980216 GCA_009831015.1 Picea engelmannii | reverse complement strand
AAAGGCGCCATCTTAATGGTGCTCTGGTAACTGTTGTTGTAAGCGAACTCTACTAGAGGCAAGAATTCCTCCCAACGCTTTTGTTGGTCCATCACATACATGCGCAACATGTCTTCCAAGGTTTGGTTCGTTCGTTCGGTCTGTCTGTCAGTCTCTGGGTGATATGCAGTACTAAAATTGAGTTGGGTTCCCAAGGCCTCTTGAAAACTTGTCCAAAATCGTCCAGTAAACACCGATCCTCGATCGGATATAATCTTCTTAGGCATGCCATGCAGCCTCACAATCTCACTGATGAAAACTCTCGCTATGTCAGGTGCTTGATACATCGTACGCACAGGAATAAAGTGAGCACTCTTCGTCAGAGTGTCTACTACTACAAATATCGCGTCGTGTCTCCTTGCCATCAGTGGCAATCCAACAATAAAATCNAAATAACTTCCCATTTCGATTCCGGAATGGCATGTGGTTGAAGTAATCCGACCGGGTGTCTATGTTCAGCCTTTACCTGCTGACACTCTAGACATCTGGCCACATAGTTGACTATGTCAGCCTTCATTCCCTTCCAGAAGAATAAGGGTTTAAGGTCTGCCCTCATCTTCGTGACTCTTGGGTGAGCCATGTAAACCGCTCTATGAGCCTCGCTCAGGATCAACATCCTCAACTCGTCGTTGGGTGGTACGTAAATATGACCTCTAAACCTCAATAACCCATCGCTATCAAAAGAAAATCTCTCATATCGTGGTACCATCATTGTGTTTTGTCCGATAAAATCCTTGACTTCTTTGTACCAGTCATCGTCACGTTGTAAAGTGAGAATCTTCTCACGTAGATTCGTCTAAAGAGGCAACACCGAAAAGATGCACGTCCTCCGAATCAAAGCATCCGCCACTCGGTTCACTGTTCCCTTTATGTAAGTAATCTCGAAGTCGTACTCGCTAAGCAATTCCGACCAACGTCGTTGTCGTGCGTTCAGGTCGCTTTGCGTAAAAATGTGTTGTAGTCCACAATGATCCGTCCTTAATTCAAATTTCCGTCCAACAAGGTAGTGTCTCCAAACCTTCAAGGCATATACGATGGCTAATAGATCCAAATCGTGCGTCGCGTAGTTCTCCTCATGGCTTCTCAGTTTCCTCGAAATGTAAGCAATCACTCGGCCGTCTTGCAACAAGACTCCGCCTAAACCCTCCTTGGATGTGTCAGTGCATACCAGGAAGTCGACGTCCATGTCAGGGACCTTTAGTATCGGTGTTGTCGTCAACAACTCCTTAAGCCTCCGAAATGCTTCCGCGCATTTCTCGGTCTAAACAAACTTCTTGTTTTTCTTCTGCAATTCCGTGATCGGATTTGCTATCTTTGAAAATCCCTCGACAAACCGTCGATAGTATCCTGCTAAGCCCATAAAACTACGCACTTATGTGACGTTCGTCGGCGCAGGCCATTCCATAATAGCCTCAACCTTGGTTGGATCCACAGCGATACTTTCGCCGAAGATGACATGCCCTAAGTAGTGAATCCTCGATTGATAAAAAGAGCATTTGGACAACTTCCCATACAATTTGTGCTCTCGTAGACACTGTAGTACTAAGCGCAAGTGCTCGTCATGCTCCTCTGTCGTACGAGAGTAAATCAAAATATCGTCAATGAATACTTGGACGAACTTGTCCAGGTACTCGTGGAACACCCCGTTCATCAAACTCATGAATACCCCTGGGGAGTTTGTCAGTCCAAATGGTAAAACAGTAAACTCGTAATGTCCAAATCTCGTCTTAAAGGCG
This sequence comes from Picea engelmannii, assembly GCA_009831015.1. NCBI lineage: Eukaryota > Viridiplantae > Streptophyta > Pinopsida > Pinales > Pinaceae > Picea > Picea engelmannii. The sequence goes on along the minus strand of ML778246.1, from coordinate 978,441 downwards.
GTCTTAGGGACGTCATCCTCCTTGATCCATAACTGGTGATGTTTTATAATTATTGTCAAATGAAATGTAATTTTTTCTTCTTATTATATTAATAAAAAATATTGTGATAAGATATATTTTGTTTTATAATTATTGTCGAATTAGATGTATTTTTTATTATATTAATAAAAAATATTGTGATAAGATATATTTTGTTTTATAATTATTTTCAAATGAAATATAATTTATTATTATTATTATATTAATAAAAAATATTGTGATAAGATATGTTTTCTTACTTCTATACACGATGGTTTTATGATTATTGTCAAATGAGATGTATTTTTTCTTATTATATTAATAATAATAATATAATAATAAAATAATGTGATAAGATATATTTTTTTACTTTTACATATATTTTATATTAATTAAAAAAAAGAAATATAATTTTTTAAGAATATAAAAAATATTGTAAGATTAAATAATGATTTTGTATTTAAATATATAATATTTTTTTTAACAAATTTTTTAATATTTAAATATTTTTTCATAAAATAAAATTATATTTAAGTAAATTAATAGAATATAAATAACATTATCTCTAATCAAAATGGTAAAAAAATCAAAACACAAGATCTATTTAACATTTAAATACATAAAATAAGAAATTTATATAAGGAAAAAAATAACCATCCATTCGTGTATACTATCATTGTTATGTTTAGATTTTTTGGGGGCAATATAATATGGATATAGGATACAAGTATTTCTCCACAAAGCATAAGATTGGTTAAGAAGGCTTGAAGTTATTACAATAATATATTATTTAAAATTTTAACATATCATTTACTGAAATTGAATTTAGATAGGAAAGATACAAGTCATTCCTTTTAACCATCCAACTAAATTCAATTAAAATTATAAAATTATCTTACTTTACCTTTAATATTTGATTGTTTTATTTTATATTTTTTCTTACTTAACAAAACATTGTAACATTGTAATTGGTTTGAAAATGTTAGTTATTTGTAATTGGTTTGAAGATATTAGTTATCATAAACAATAAACAACGTTTCTGGATTTGAACTTATGACCTTTTAAGAAGAAACACATGTTCTTAACCATTAGACCCACTCAAGCTATATTAGAATTTTGTTTCAATTTGTAAAAAAATAAATTTTGATAAATATTTATAAAAAATTATACTCTAAAAAAATTTGTAGAGAATTAAATTTTAATACATATTTATAAATTTTATAAAAAATGATTACTAATTTTACACGTCATATCATTTTTCAATATATTTTACATTTTAATATTAATAATTGAATATAATGTATATTTTAGTATTAATAATGTTTAATTATTAGAAATGTACCATTTAAATGAAAAGGAGGAAGCTTTTTGTTAATGTTTTTTTTATTGATGAGTTTAATTCGATAGATGTGATTATGTAAGTGATTGTGACAGTTTAATTGTTCCAAAACTTTATGTGGGTCTCCTCCCATTTTTTATACTAATTTATGTTTTGAAGAGAAGTGTTAAAAAAATTGTATTTATTTAAATAAAAAATTGTTGATTCGTTTAAATGGATAGTTTGTTTTATTTTTAATGTTGTAATTTGATATTTAATAATTTTTTTAAGGTGTTAAAATTTATCATCATTTAGTTGTTAATTTGTAATGAGGATAGTTGTGGGTTGAATTACTATTATTTAAGGAGAAATAGGTTATGGGAAACAAATTGTTGATGGTGGTTGGGTCGTTAACCCATTTTATTACATCCAAGGAAGACAAAGCAATTTTAGATCTTACTCCAAGATATATAAAACAAATTGTTGTTGATTCACTAATATAAATCGTAACTAATTGTTGGCGTTATAAGACCCTGGGTTCGATTTATCTTAACCAACAAAACCCTTGAGACACCGCCCCTTTCGACATCACCTACATGCAAGTGAAGTCTCACCCGAGGAATATATTGGGGCTGCAGGAACTGAGTTTCTGCAGTAGTGAGGGAATGGGAGGTGATCATCTTAATCATTCTTACATAAATGTTATGTGTGCATTATCCTGTATTTCCTTGATAACTTAGTGAATTTAGTTATATATTACCATTATACTGCAGATTGCAACATAAACCATTCACTGTAACATTCATAACTATTGCACAGTGATCATATAGTAGACAATTCTAGTCTAAGATACATAAAGAGAAGATTCATGACCAATCACATAAAAGAATAGCAAATCCAATGGTTAACGTGGTTCACCCAACTTTGGGCTACATCCACAACGAATGGCTTCTTTATTATTCTTTCTGTAATTATCTCAGGCTGCACACTGCGCTTACAATAGAGATGTCAAGATCTCTCTCTCTCCATCTTGCCTGGCCACTCTGTAGTGCAAGCCTCTCTCTGCAACTCTCACCCTCCTCACAACAGTCTATAAACATAGAACAAAGAACTTCAACCCAATCAAACGAGCCCCTATTCTACCTAACCCATTACATATTTATACATTAATTCTAGGGCTCAAAACCCTACTTTTCTTATCCAAGAAACCCTATTACAACTCATGACAACTCATGTTGACTCGCCAATTAGGATTTATTTTCCTACTTTTACGTCTGCATGTTGTGTTTACACTCTCAGCTTTTGTTCTTCCTTCTTTTGTGTGTCTTTCATATTTTATCATGCCGAATTGCTATCATTCCTTTTCACTCACTTTCTTCTCTTGTTTTCTTTTCCTTTTTTATTGCCCTACTTTATTCTCTTGCTTTATTTTCTTCTTTATTCTCGTATTTCTTCTCTACAAAGTATGTTCTTACTACGCACTCTCGAGTCTGCATGTTCCTTTACTGCGCACTCCGCTCTTTCCTTGTCTTCTTTCTTCTGTTGTTGCACAGATCCTCCATACTTGGGATTTTTATGTAAATTGAATCCAAAATGCGTATCCAACAATACTATTTTTCTTTTCGAGGGAACAACTCCTAGGGAAAGCCACTGGGCACTTCCTCTCATTTCGAGGATGGTACCCAGGGTAAACCATATTTTGTAGAAAGACGAGGCTTTTTTGATAGCGTGCTCATATAAGAGCCCAACATGTCACTTGCGGTAATTGAACCTAGGTGGGGGGAAAACACCCCTTAGCATAAACCACTTGGACTAAACCCAATTAACAAATCCTAAATAATAAACATATTAATAATTAAAAAATATTTTAGGGGCGGCAGGTGCGGGGGGAGTTTTTTATGACTCTGAAGGAAATAATACTTTGGAATTCTCATGGGGACTAGGGCGCACCACTAATAATCATGAAGAGGCTCTTGCGATTTATATGGGCATGTGTCTCATTCCAGCTAGCACATCATCACAATTAGTGATAATAAGAGACTCGTATTTGATTATCAAAAGACTTTGGAGGATCATTAAAAATGCTCATCCCACCCTCACAAGGATTCTTCTTAGAATTAGAGGTTTGAAGAAAAAATTTAACTTGGTTAGTTACTATCATGTATATAGATCACAGAAAAACCTAGAATATCCTTTGGCCAAAGAAGCCATACAAAGCCATACAATTATAACAGAGTGAACTCAAAATTAATGTGGAGTATAAGTATGAAAACATACCCCAAGTTAGTTATGTCTATTCCCACAAAAAATTGTATGACCAAGGAGTTTCAACATTCGAAAGAGACAACAAGTCAACAAAAAGGAATGAAGGTACTGTGGATTCTTCCCCCTTCGTAATGACACAATCCATGTCACAACGTCATTATGTACCAGCTTGTAATTGAGATTAGAAGATACGAGGATTTATATTGTGCCCACACATACTTTAATTACTCCATTGCTCGTGTTCGTCGTCGGCTCCAAGTGGGAAGCTTTCATCTCCCAGGTATAGCATCATTCTCACTGGTCTAGTACATCCTCTAGCCCCTAGGGTCTCTGCAACCCTTACGTTGGCCATCGTATCCTCCTTGGCCCAAGTGTGAGGTGAAGAATAGTCCCACTGTGAGCAAGGAGGCTTCGTGTGAGGGATTCAAATAACAAATTCTGCGCAAGGATGATTTGGTGAGTCGACATGCTTCATGCCCTGTTGACGTTGGATCTCGTGTCCGTTGAAGCCACCCATAGGCCACTCAATAATTCTGATTTGATGTCCATTATTCAAGGTATTTGAGAGGGGAAAGTCCTCCCATTAATATTTAATACCTATTTTTCCAAGGCGATTGCTAAGTTAGCTTGCATATCAACTAGCCCATTAGTTTCCCTAAGAATGTGATAAAAATAGGCTAGGGGGTAGAACTTAGGAGGAGTCTAATTCACTTGATGATGGATCAAAGATGCTCATACTTTGGGGAAGATACCTAGGTGAAGTATCTAATTATGTTTTTGGAGTCTCTGAGTATGTTTGATTGTTGTACATAATTCCCCTTGGTGATTTGGACTCCTTAGAGTAGGGCATAAGGCTCTGCTTGATTATTTGAATCATGATCGAGGCTCCATGTAAAGCTGAATTCAACATTTTCATTGTGACTAAAGATAGCCCCTCCTGCACCTGCCACTCCGATGAAAATAATATTATTATCCATTGTGATGAACATTATTTTAGATATCATTTTTGGGATTAACTGCGTAGAGTAAGTCATTAATCTATGACCCATATCCATGACTAATAGTCGCAACTGACCAATAGTTCTCATGATTTGAATAGTCCACTTAGCACTCATTTCATCGGGTGATGCTCACAGGGGTGAAGAAGTGGGATTGAAACCAGTGAAATGAATAACATAGCATCAATCATCACTTCCAAGGCTTGCACCTGGCAACTAGGACTTCTCAAGTGGTCACCCATCCCAAGATGCCTCTGGCTCAAGCGCACTTAACTATGGATTTTCCCCCACAATCAAGCCCACTTATCTTGCTACCCCATTTGCAAAACCTTAGCAAGTATTGTGCCGTATGAACTATCTTGTTATAGCTCCCTTCACTCTTATTATTTAAGCATATAGGGGCTTCTATAGTGCAACATATTAGATACCATTTTTTGGATTAACTACGTAGAGTAAGTAATTAATATATGATCCATATCCATGAGTATTAGTCACAACTAACCAATAATTCACATGATTTGAATAGTCCACTTAGCACTCATTGCATCGGGTGATGCTCATAGGGGTGAAGAAGTGGGATTGAAACCAACGAAATGAATCACATAACATCAATCATCACTTCTGAGGCTTGCACCTGGTAACCAGGACTTCCTGGGTGGTCACCCATCCCAAGACACCTATGGCTCAAGTGCACTTAAATGTGGATTTCCCCCCACAATCAAGCCCACTTATCTTTCTACCCCATTTGAAAAATCTTAGCAAGTATTGTTCCTTATTAACTATCTTATTAGAGCTCCCTTCACTCTAATTATTTAAGCATAGAGGGGCTTCCGCAGTGAAACATATTAGATACCATTTTTGGGATTAACTGCATAGAGTAAGTCATTAATCTATGACCCATATCCATGAGTATTATTCGCAACTGACCAATAATTCTCATGATTTGAATAGTCCACTTAGCACTCATTGCATCGGGTGATGCTCACACAGGTGAAGAAGTGGGATTGAAACCAGCGAAATGAATTGCATGGCATCAATTATCACTTATGGGGCTTGCACTCAGTAACCAGGACTTCTTGGGTGGTCACCCATCCCAAGATGCATCTGACTCAAGCGCGCTTAGCTATGGATTTTCCCCCACAATCAAGCCCACTTAGCTTGCTACCCCATTTGCAAAACTATAGCAAGTATTGTGCCTTATGAACTATCTTGTTAGAGCTCCCTTCACTCATTTTACTTAAGCATAGAGGGGCTTCCACAATGCAACATATTAGATACCATTTTTTGGATTAACTGCATAGAGTAAGTCATTAATCTATGAACCATATCCATGATTATTAGTCACAACTAACCAATAATTCTCATGACTTGCACAGTCCACTTATCACCCATTGCATTAGGTGATGCTCACAGGGGTGAAGAAGTGGGAAAGAAACCAACAAAATGAATCACATAGCATCAATCATCACTTCTAAGGCTTGCACCCGGTAACCAGGACTTCTCAAGTGGTCACCCATCCCAAGACACCTTTGGCTCAAGCGCACTTAACTTTGGAGTTTTCCCCATAATCAAGCCCACTTAGCTTGCTACCTCATTTGCAAAACCTTAGCAAATATTGTGCCTTATGAACTATCTTGTTAGAGCTCCCTTCACTCTTATTATTTAATCATAGAGGGGCTTCCATAATGCAATATATTAGATACCATTTTTGGGTCATAGATTAATGACTTACTCTAGGCAGTTAATCCCAAAAATGGTATATAATATGTTGCATTGTGGTAGCCCCTCTATGCTTGAACATTATTTTATTAAACCTTGATAAAGAAAAAATAATTATTTTATTTTTATGTTGCTTTTATAATTAAATAATTTTGAAATAAGTCATTAAATTCACTTTAATTTTCACAAGTTAATAAACTATAAATATCAGTGATATTACAAATGTTTTGAAAGAAGTGGGCCTAAAGGTTAAGAATATGTATTTCCTCCTAAGAGGTTACAAGTTCAAATCCAATATTAAATTGAATTATTAAAAATATTGTATTTTTATGATAGGTTAATTGTATAAAATTTAAATCAAATTATTAAAAATATTTTAATTTTAATAAAATTATTAAAAATATTGTAATTTTAATAGAATTATTAAAAATATTGTATTTCTATGATAGGTTGATTGTATTTGTCATATTGGATGGGAAATCAATAGTTAACTTTGAAACCTAACGGTGTATAATAACCCAAATATGAGTGTTGTATATACCCCATCCATAATGTAATTATATAAAATTCCATAAAACAAAAAATAGATTAACATTTCATAATTTAATGTGAATTTTGGCAATTTGATTATGAGCATTTTTTCATAAAACCTGGATATTAAGTTGTTTTATATTAAATATATGTGAAAAAAAAAATCATAAAATAAAATAAAAATTAACAGCATAATTTTATGTGATTGATTTGTGGCAATTTGATTATGAGCATTTTTTCATAAAATCTCGATATTAAGTTATTATATATATATGAAATAAATTTTTAAAAGTAATTTTATAAAGTATAGTTGGATGTAGATATTTTATAAATATATATGAAATAAAATTTAAAAAATAATGTTATAAAGTAAAATTGGATGTAGAAGTTTATTTCATGTGGTTGCAATTTATTTGCTTTCTTGGGGGCACTTGTCTTCTTCATTATATTGCTATATTGTGGCATCATTTATTTCAAGTGGTTACATTAGTCAAGAGGTCATTAGTAATAATGTAAAAAAGTATGACCCATATGTTATGGTGTGATTCGACACGTCCAACCCTCACGCTACAATGTTAAAATTTAAGGATTTCAATTCACTTTTACATTGTTTCTCACCTCAGGTACTAATGTTCCCAAATACAAAGGGGACATGAAAAATACCCACCAATCAGAAACTAATGGACAACACAAACTATCATAAACTATCACAACAATCCAAAACCAACCTTACTTTCTCAAGATTTTCCAAAAACGCTAGTGTTTGGTCTCTGAACAAAGCACAAGGTAGTTACTCTCATTATTTAGCAAAAATCCCCAAAATTGACTATCACCCATCCCTTCATGAAAATAGGTTCAACCCTCTAAAAGGAATTACTTCCCTCTCTAAATAGGTTTAGAGGAAAATTAGGGTTAGATCACACATGGACATGTTTCATGATAGGCTTCCTTCAAAGGTCTCATCATTATCCCCTAGTGCTAAAACCCTAAAAGTACTTAACACTAATAACCAAGTTAAGTTAAATGTAAATCCACATTAAATCTTCACATAGGTACCCTATAGTTATTTTGGTTTAGAAATACTAGGCTTGAGAAAGATGTCCCCCTTTTTACTATTGTTATAACCCTAATTTGCACCATACATGCTTACCTGGCATCAAGCCATCTCAGATCCCTTCTTTGCCAAAGAACTGTTGAGAAACTCTTTAAAAAACCTCTTTTATAAGGGCCCACACGCCCTACTCCATTACTGCACGCGTGTACATGCTAGCTAACCTAAAACAACCTGCGTGGACTGACAAAAGCATGAAAAAAGGAAAGTTGTCGACGAAACACACAGCTTTGGGTAAGTTAACTGAAACTCCCGACCATGCATGGTTGAGGGTTCGTCCAAATACCTAGCTTCTTCTAGCGTATAAAAGAAGGGCTAGGGGTCCCATTTGGAGGAGGAGAAATAGAGTAAAGAAAATCTGCCCAATTGCATATTCCCATTGTCCCAAGCTTTTAGCCATCCTTGTGCAAGAAGAGATACAAAGCAAAGAAGTTGGAGGACATTTGAAGAGAAGCCCAGGATTAGGATTCGCGGAGCAGTGGCCGGTCTCGACATTGTAAGTTGATTCATTAAAGTTAATAATAAAGAAATGTTTTTCCCGTCCTACTATATGAGTTCTTCATAGTTCAATAAATATATGTTTGAATCTCTAACCCATTAGTCTATAGGTAAAATGCATGTGTAGTTTGTTGCTTGTTTTGTATGCAGGTCAATCTTGAGAGGATAGCTGCCAACAAGCGATCAAGCGTGAAAGATGATCGACATCGAACATCTGGAACAAGGTATGTTGGTCTAAACCATGTATTTGTTGAAAAGGAATGGGGTTTAAGTCTGGGGACGAAGGTAATAAGTATATTTCTTTTGGTCACATCTGCATGCATAAGATAACCCTATTTGCTAGTCCAGAAGGGGATTTACCTCACAAAAAAATTGGCGACCATATTGGGGAAGTCTCTAGGGTTCTTGGAATTTTATTTTTTGGGTAGTTTTAAAAGACTGGTTTTCTTGCCTATTTTTTAGTTTCTGCAAAGTCTGAGCTAGAAGAGAGTCTGGTTTCCCATACCAGTTGTCTCTGTTATTTGCTTGACTATGTTTTTTCGAGACCCACAGAGGTCCACGCGGCCTATATAAGGTCTGCACGCATGTACCCGCGCCCTACTCTCTTACAACCCACGTGTGAACGCTAGCTGAAGAAGTAGCGTGTAGATTCCAGAAAATTTTTGAGGCATTCATCCTCTTCCCTGTTATAATCAGTCAATTTCAGGGGTTTTCTGAAATCTGTCTAAGTCTTGGTTGTTTGTAGTCTTATCTCAGATTAATTTGTTTTACGAATTTTTCCTTACATTGTGTCCTTGTTTCTATTAAAGAGAGTGTCTAAGCCTTCAGGAGATCCTAGTTATCAATATCAGTGGTATTTTCCTGGTTTGGATTGTCTATTGTTGTTTTTTTTTCAGAGTTTTTAGAGATACACGCGGCCTGTAGAAGGTTAGCCTGCGTGTACACGCCCTCTAGCTCTATACAACTCGCGTTCACATGCTTGTTGTTGGGTTATCAGTAGCGTGCTTGTGCATGATAGTTTCTTGTTGAGGGTAAGACAATCTTCCTTTCCCTTGATGAGAGTTATACCTCTCAGGTTTTTTAATCTATGTCTTAGTAGTCAATAGCTTAGGATTAATCTTAGCCTTAGCTTGCTTTTCTCATCTAAAAAGTTGTCATAAAAAAAAGATTTTTTAGGGTTTTTAGACAAGTGTGAAAGTCATTTTTTAAGTTGCTAGTGTGTGATTTCTTGAAGTGATTCTTTGTGATCTACGATTTAGGCCAAAATTGTTTTTCTTGGTTTTTTACTTGTTGGTATTTTTCCTTTTTGCTTTATCAACATTTAAATTAAAAAAAAATAAAAAAATCTCTTTCATTTTCTTGTTTGGTTGAAGGGTGTGATTTTGTATTATTAGCCAGGGAAAAGTCTTTTATTTCATAAGTTTTTTGCAGTTTACTTAGATCATAAGTAGCTCGTAGTCGAGTGAAATTCTTTTTGAGTTTGTTGTTCAAATCTTAGAAAATTAAAAAAAAAAAATAAAAAAAAAATTGAAAAGTTGTTGAAATTTTGCATTAAGTGAAAGTTTTGTTTCCAGCTTGTTATTCATTTTTTTATTTCATCTTTTACACATCATCAGTTTCACTTTCATACCCCTTGACATAAGAAAAAGCCATAAAATTAATGCTAAATCTAAAATTTATTAGACTTTTATGTTTGTAGGGTTAACCAACTAGTTCAGGATTAGGGCCTTGGATTAGGTTGGAGAGGAAACTCTTCAAGGCCATTACAATCAAACATTGGATTCTGAGTTAGGGAGTGTCTAAGTCCAGTATCGTGAAATTTATCTGGGACCCCCCTCTAACACAGGGGATAAACACGAGGTCGTGTGCGGAAAGGTAACGGAGATAACCCCTCTAAAGCTGGACCAATCATAGTGGAGAACACATATAGAGGGCTTGTTTTGGGATTCCATCGATTTCATTTGCCACGGGGCTTCGTGGGTCTCAAATCCGTTTGAGGTCCTTAGTTGTCTTTCGGACCACTTGATTTCGATACCCTTGACAGGTTTCAGGCTTGATACCTTGCTCATTGTGGTCTACCCGACTTTCGACTGTACCCGCCTGGTGACTGTTCGCGCGCTGGCAACCTAGTTGCCTATCTTTTTTAGGGACATACACAGGTGACTACAGGGGTATACCGCGGTACCTAGGACAGACATGGAGCCACGCTTTGCAGAGTATACCTGGAGGGTGCTTTCTTTTTCGAGTTGCACTTGCACCAGTAAGTTGCTCTAGTGTTGGTTGTTGTAATTGTTCTTCCAATTAATTTAGTGTTTGTCTGTCTTATCTTATAGGGACTTTTTTTAGTGTGTGTTACTTTTGAACATTTAGACTACCCTAGAGTGTCTTTGATCTTCTCACACAGTGGAGGATCATGAGCTCCGTCGGTCACAAAGGCTTCTTGGCCTGCCGCTGGTTACATTGGAGCCACCCCCGCCACCATTAAGGAAAAATCTAGACCAACAAGGGTCTTTTGAAGCGACCGGGTCACAGGCAATTGTGCCCGACCAACCTCCAGAGGAATCGACCGTTTTAGACCTTGGAGTGCAAGATCTTGGCTCGATTGAAACCCCAACCACTGATTTCTTGGCACCTTTCATCGTACCAATTCAATTTTACGAGCGCCAGATAGTGTTGCACACAACAATGGAAACAAATGTTGTTACTCCTTCTGGGAATTCTCCAATTCCCACTACGGTTGTCACCACAGGAGAGTTTTTACCTCCTAACCCACCGTCATTGGTCTGAGCCACCATGGTGTTGACCGCCTCTACATCGCATAGTGGTCCGAGCTTGTCTTTGGCGGTAGCCAAAACCCCTTTCACACCAAGTGCGACAGGCCCTCCGTTCTCATACAGGATGCCTAGTTCGGGTACAAGTCTTGTACTTTCCTACTCCACTTTATAGACTTCGGGTCTAGGGGAAGGGAGCTCTAGCACTCCTCTGCAAAGTCACATGGGGGGCACTCCTGCTCCTTTTAACACTTTCCCTTACGGGGGAGGTCATATACCTCCTTTGTCCCCTTCACTCGGTGGCTCGCATCAGCAACCCGTTGGGCAACCTACACACCATAATTTATTTGGAGCGGGGAGTCAAGGACCACCTTCGCATAATATGCTGGTAGGTTCAACACCATTTTCTTTGATCAAAACATTTGGTAACAACGCCTTCTCATCAGCCGCCTTCTCGACTGGGGGCAATCCCAGTTTTGGACAACCTTTTCCTATGCAGGGTACTATTCCTGCATAGGGGGAAAACCTAGGAACTTCTTCCGCATCAGGGCCTTGTAATTCTTGGCAGGGATCCGTTCCCTCATCCGAAATGTCGATCTGGGGTAATTCTTTCCACAATCAATGGAACCCCGGACAAACTACTATGCCTATCCCCATGGGACCAACATGGGGCAACCCTTCCCAAATTCCTTCGAATGTAATGCATGCCCAACCATCTATGTTCTATTTTGGAAATCAGCGAACGATGTCTCCACATATGCAAAATCCATACACTGGCCAGGGCCATGGTTTCTACCAGAATCCGGGCCAGCAGCCAAACTTTTCCTGGCAACCTGGTGCCAGTCAAACTCCAGGCCCCTTTTTCCCAGGTTATCACCAACAACCCAAACTACCTTTCCTGGCGACTTTGCACTAGCCATATTTAACAAGGTTGTTCAATGAACCTATCTGTCATGATCAACATTGGCCTCCTATGCCGACGAAGTTGACTTCAGACATACCAAAGTTTGAAGCAAAGCCTAATGAAGATCTAGGAGATCATGTGACTACCTTCCATCTTTGGTGCTCATCTAACTCATTGAAAGACGACTCCGTACAGTTGTGATTGTTTCAACGTACTCTCATTGGGAGTGCTGCGAAATGGTACATTGAGCTCGATCGCTCAAGATACTCTTCCTTCGGTGAACTGGTGATGGATTTCCTAAACCATTTCCAGTTACCTGTGAGATACGATGCTGGCACAGAGCCGCTCGCCAATTTTGAACAGACAACAACGAACCATATCTCTGATCACATCCGAGAATGGAGACGTTGGAAGAGTTTAATTAAGGTGCCAGTCCCACCAACATTCCTGCTTGAGTGGTTCCTTAAGTCTTTGGTCCTGCAGTTATCCGAAGACATCGCGACATCGAGAGTATTCTCCGAAGAAGACGCCATCATGAAGGCTCAACAATTTGAGTTCATCTATTCTCAGTATGGTTTATTATACAACATCTTGCGAGATGCGCCACGCTCAATACTTGATAAAACTAGACAGAGAGTTGGACCACATGCCGATGGTATTGTTGGTTTAGCACAAACAAAGCCCGCTGAGCAATCGATGAAGCAGTTGCAACAGTTATCTATACAACAAACAACGGCCAACCAAACTACTACTTTGGATGCTCCCCCTACCAAAACGTCGGAGGTACACACAGTGAAATCGACTAACCCCAAGGCCACCCAACAGCTTGAAGGAAAGAAAAAACAACGAAAGAAGGGTAAGGGGGATAAAAAACCTAACAATAATGTTGGTGGGGACAACACTGAGAAACGTAAGGTGAGGTATCCATGCAACTTGTGCACGAAATACCACCCGACCCATCTATGTCCTCGGCTTGCAGAAGCCCAAAATTTTGTGACGCAGCAACAACCTGTTGTGTTGACCAATCCATTTCAACATGGGCAAAATCTAACCCAAGCCTCTACAAGCACGGAAGGGGGCATCCAAGAACCCTCTCCACCTGTGAACAACCCCACAACCGCGAACGTATATATGGTTAGGGGTGATGCTTTTATATCGACTAGAACGCATGACTACAATAAACCAAGTACTTCTGAGAAGGGTAAAGAAGCTGAACTCCCATCTCTTCCTCTATAGATTGAGAAGACATTGGGCGAAACAATGACACACATTTTCAAAGGCGCATTCAAAAAAGCTTCTCATAACCCAAATACAAGGGCCGCCCAGAACTACTCTGTGGTGTAAGATTTATCACAAACCCCTTGTGCGATGTCCGCTTTGGAGGTCCTCCAAAGCTGCCTCTCTGAGGAAAGCCTTGTTAACCGCTTTAGGATCTACCGAGACTTGTAATCCAGGTACAATCATGTTGGATACAACCAACTTAAAATCTCGTCTGCCTTACCACGTAGTGTTTCAGATAGTAGTGTCTTATCCCATGAAAAATTTTACTCGGAATATCTTCCGCATGGTGGTTAATGAGGGCGCCTCAAAATGCATTATGTCGTTGGCATGTTGGAAGGCCATTGGCCAGCCCGTTTTGTCTCTGTCACCTACTCTCCTCACCGCTTTCGACGGTCATTTGTTCCGACCACATGGTATCGTTCCTTCTTTCCCCATGCAATTAGGAGGGAAGACCGTGTGTGTCGAAGTAGAGGTATTCTATGCTCCCCTCGACTATAACCTCTTGTTAGCAAGGAGTTGGACTTATGCCATGCAATCTATGGTTGCTACAATTTTCTGGGTCTTGTTGTTTCCACACGAAGGCCGGATAGTGACCATCGATCAATTGTCCTTCTCCATAACTGACCCTGCATTGGGGACATCCACAGTCTCGATGATTGATAATCTTCAACCAGGTGTTGTCAACGTAGGGGTTGGTTTGTGCCCATCTTTGATGGGTACCTTTGATTACCTGTCCCCTCATGGCGATACCAAGTTTATATCCAATCACCATAAGGTTGAAAATTTTCAAGTTTTGTCGTTCTACATGACTTACTTTGACGATCTGTGGATACTTCCTTCCCCATTAGCCACGATGGATGGGAAAGGGCACTCGGGCATGTCCATGCCCTTGTCTGTAGCTGAAGTAGCGTACTCTTTAGTACAACAAACTTCAGCCCACACTGATCCAGCTCCTGCACAAGAGTTCGATCCACTTCTAGAGCCCATTTGGGCTCAGGGTTCTCTCGCTCACACTGATTCATTAGACTTATTCTTACCCTCTGATGAAGCAATCATTGAAGCAATGACTAGTCCGGATAAACCTTGGGAAGATCTTCATCACAGATCATACTTCCTCCCAGAGTTAAGCCGAATTGAAGCAGGAGAATTCACCGTGACTATGACAGGAGATCGGTCTTGTCCTATTAATCCCTTAGCTACACATGAGGTTTATGCTGAGGGTAATATGAAAACTATCGTTGAAACCTTACCGATCAATATCTCCCGAAACCCTGGCGTCATGGAGAATGTCTTCGTCGGAGCTGACTGCTCCCCCGAAGAGATTCAAATCTACACAGATATTTTTAAATAATTCCACGACGTTTTCGCCTGGTCTTACGAGGAAATGCCAGGCATCGATGAAAAAATAGTTGAACATGAAATCACAACGTATCCTAATGCCAAGCCAGTTTGGTAGAAGCTTCATCCAGTTAATCCTAAGAAAGCAGCAGCCATTAAGGTTGAGGTTGAGAAATTGCTAAAAGTTGGGTTTATCTATCCTATCCATTTGACCCAATGGGTGTCAAACCCCATGCCGGTCAATAAAAAACAAGGCATGATTCGTGTATGTACCAACTTCCATGATTTGAACAAGGCCTATCCCAAAGATAATTTCCCCACACCTTTCATCGATCAGATCATTAATGAATGTGCGGGTTGCGAAGTCTTTTCTTTCGTGGACGATTTTTCAGGATATAATCAAATCCAAATCAAACCCGAAGACCAACACAAAATGGCATTCATTTGTCCATGGGGTACATTCACATATCGTAAGATTCCTTTTGGTCTCAAAAATGTTGGAGCCACCTTTCAGTGGGCCATGTATTTTTCTTTCCATGACCTCAAGCATATAGTTGAGGCCTATTTAGATGATTTAGCATCTCGATCTCGCAAGAGAATGGATCATCTCACACACCTCTGACTTAGATTCTGCGTAATGTCAGGACAATTGTTAGGTTTCATAGTGTCAACAACAGGGATCATGGTCGATCCTCTCAAGGTGGAGGCAATAATTCAGTTTCCCCCACCACGCACAAGTCTACAAGGCAAGGTGAACTTTTTACGATGCGTCATCGCCAACTATGTCGAGATCACCAAGGGATTTATGTGCTTACTGAAGAAAGACGTTCCCTTTTACTGGGATGATGCTGCTCAACGCTCTTTCGATGCATTGAAACATGCCCTCATAACTGCCCCTCTGCTCCGGCCACCTAACTATAACAAATATTTCTTATTATATCTGGATGCAGCAGAATCAACCATTGGCATGGTTTTAGTTCAAGAAGATGACTTGTTCTCAGAATACATGATCTATTACCTGAGCCGAGGCCTCGTAGGATCGGAACTCAATTATTCTCACATCGAAAAACTTGTGTTGGCAGCAGTTCATGCTGTTCAACGGTTATGTCATTATGTTCTGTTTCACAAGTCCACCGTCATTGCTGTCATGAATCCATTCCAGTACATGTTGACACGATGGGTAATAGGTGGAAAAATCAGTAGATGGATAGTCATCCTCCAGGAGTTTGACTTAGACTTTGTTTCAACAAAGTCCAAAAAGTCACTGGTCTTTGCAGAACTTCTTTCAGAACTTCCAGTTGAGTCAGGTCACGTTGTGCCTGAAGAATTGCCTATCCGGGGAGGTATGTTTTTTATCACATCTTCAGATCCATGGTACAGAGATATACTTATCTAAATCTAGACTTTGAAGTGCCCCACCTCGGCTTCTTGTGATGAGCATCGACGTATACGCCATCAGGCTAAGAATTATCTCATACTCGATGATACGTTGTATCAGAGAGGTGTAGACTGCATCCTACGCCGATGTCTCACTCACGAAGAAGCGGTCTACACCTCTCTGAAGCTTGTGGTGGTCATTTGTTTGGGTTGGCAATAGCCCAAAAGATTCTATGAGTAGGTTACTTCTGGTTGAAACTTATCAAAGATTGTATTGAATCGGTCAAGAAGTGCCACCCATGCCAAATCTTCTCTCGGAAGATGAGGGCACATCCTGCTCCCATGTTTCCTGTCATCACAGTTGGTCCCTTCACTAAGTGGGAGATTGATTACACTACTTGCAACCCTCCTTCAACAAGGGGGCACCGCTATATCATTGTAGTTGTAAACTACTTCACAAAGTGGGTCGAAGCTATGCCAATGTTTAAAGATGATGGAGAGACTGCAACTTTCTCTTTATTCAATCAAATAATAGCAAGGTTCGGCGTCCCGAGGGAGATTGTCACTGACCATGGAAGCCACTTTCAAAACTAGATGATGACCGAGTTAACATCAAAGCTTCGGCTACGGAAAGAACATTCATCACCCTACTACCCCCAAGCAAATGGGCAGGTGGAAGCTGTAAACAAAACTCTTAAGACCATTCTACAACAAACTATCAACTCAGTCAAGTCAAATTGGCATTTGATGTTATACTCGACATTATGGGCTTACCGAAAATTGGTTAAGACTGCAACCAGTTTCTCACCTTTTCAACTCGTTTACGGGTTGGAGGCAGTCTTGCCCATCGAATGTCAGATCCCGTCTCTAAAGTTGGCAGTACAATTATTGCCAAACACTTCTCCACTTAAAGAATAATTAGTATACCTTCAACAACTCAATGAGCATCATCGTGATGTGGCCCTGGCCAACAAGGCTCACAAACATAAGGTCAAGTGTCAGTATGACAGGTCCGTTCATTCTCGGATTTTCTCTGAAGGCGACCTTGTCCTGGTCTATGACTAAGATAAGGACCCCTTGGGGGCAGGAAAATTCAAACCCATGTGGTTCGGACCTTTCATCATAAAAGAGGTTTTAAAAAAGTGTGCTTATCGTCTGGTTGATTTTGAAGGGAATTCTTTGGCGGAGCTTAGAAATGGGCTCTACCTCAAGAAGTATTACTTATAGGCAGGTCACTATGGGTAACTTTTTGTAACATATGTATAGTCTTTGTACTATTACTTTTTAGTTTCTTTTAGTGTTATGGACGTGTCATTGATGTTATCTTTTGTCACTGTGGAAGATGTCAAGTGATTCCGAGGTGTTCGTTGGGTACGCAGATGGTGCTAGTCAGCACACTCGGAGGCTTGCCTCCGCAGCTTGGGTAATCTTTACACCTCAAGGCCAATTATTATCTTCCGGAGGTATATGCTTAGGTGACACCACAAATAATGTTGCCGAGTATAGTGCAGTTATTGAGTTGTTTCGTGACGCTTTGTCATTGGGTATCTCTCATCTCCGGGTCTATCTCGACGCTCAACTGGTTGTGTCTCAGTTAAACAGAGTATACCGGGTTCATGATCCAAATTTACACCGACGATTCCTTAGGGTACGTCTCTTAGAACGAAACTTTGATTATATTACATATTTTCATGTTCCTAGGAGATTAAACCAAGTTACAGATACTATAGCTAATCAAATTTTAGATTGGCATCTTGCACACATATGAAATAATATTAACATAGACATGTAAATACATTTTTTACACATGATCCATAAGACACAAAAGAAAAAATACCATATATAATATCATAAAGTAATCAAAGTACACCGATGGACACAAGTGCCTCAAAAATAGGACTAATAACGAGTCACAGGGCTTATGCCCTCAAAAGATATATACAAGTAGTGTCCGTGGCACATCAAAATGTCTAGCTAAAGTCAGGGCCTGTGGGCCCTGTTATACTGGTCCACAGTGTTGGCTAAACGTCGAAACAGCTGGACCCATGTCTGTGGTGCCCCCACTACATGAGGCTACATAGATGGTGGCAGGTCCTCAATCTCTGCCATCGGGACCGTACGAGTGAGTGCAGTAAAGTTACGCTCAACTCGTCTCAATACCCTCTCATCCTCCCCAACTGGAAGATCTCCTGCTACTGCTGGTCCCCCTGCGACAGCAGGTGCGGCCCCTGGCCGAGGATGACACCTGTTCCTCGCATGTCGCACTGGTCCCACATCTGCACACAATGAACACATATCCGTCAAATACTCTGGCATAACAAAAAATTGATATATATAACAAAACAACATAAAAATTACATATAAAACAAAAAAAACTACAAAGGTGGAGACTTACCCATCTCCCCTCGCTCCTCACCAGGAGGTACTGGTATCTCAGGGTCTCTCGAAAAATCAATCCCGACATAGGGGTAATCCTCTATAACCGGGATCTGTCGTGACAACCATGCAAAGAAGTCATCATCGAAGGACTCATTGGTCCTTCCGCCACACTGTCGCGGAAGTAATACTGCCCATCTACACACAGTAGGAAGAGAGGCCTGATGTCCTCGTACCACTACTCGAGGACTAAAACTCGGAACTCTCTCAAAAAATAATGAACACGAAATGGTTTCGAACCCGAAGTTCCTATGTGTCCGCAAACGGAAATCTGTCAGATGCCTTTTCATACATTCAAGCAATGTGGTACTCCAATCAAAAACTTTTTCATTTAAGCACTGGACTACATAGTCATCTGTGCATGGGATGCCTGATGTAGAGTCACATAACCAATAATTCGCCCAATAAGAAATACTATTGTCTGTAGCAATAAGTTAGTGATATTGATTATGGGCACCTACGTGCTCAAGTGGTCTGTATCAGCTGCACAGTATAGGCCTATCAATTCCGCTATGTTATGTGGCCCCACAGGAAAAGTCCAGAAATTGACTAGTTCCCCTCTCCTGGAGAGGCCAGTCAAAAAGTAAATGTCCTCGACCGTGGGCACCAATGACTGCCCCTCTAACATGAATGCCTCTACATTTGGATGTCAGTAGTCAACCAAGGCATTCAGTAGCCTAGGTTGTTCCCGCATGAAAGGACATATGAAAAACTTGAGTAACCCACATTGCATCAAAGTAGCCACAACATTGGAGTCCTCCCCGATCAACTCATTCACCTCTTCATGCTCTATTTCTCTCCAATGGACATACATCCTGCAAAACACCAAGGTTCAGGAGGGTTAACCCTTTCCTTTTATGCCTTTTTCATTCCATAAGGGGGTCAACGCGTACTGTAATGGTGACAGTCGCGTGTACATGTGTGCAGAGTTTACTCTGCCTGAATGTACACGTGACATGTCTAGAGACAACCCGCGTGGGCCTAGGGCCGACTTTTTAAAGGTCGACGCCCCACTAAAAAATGAAACCCAATGCAAAAATAAAGACATAAAATGAACGATAATGGAGTTTGTACTTACTTGGTCCAGACAGAAGTTCGTTTCGTCCACTGTAGCTCCTGGAATCACCGCTTTTGACAAAGGGGGTCTTTTGGCTCCAGAGTCAATTTCCAAATCAATAATGGTGATAATGAGTTGCCAACTTCTATTTATAGACTTTTTGGCCTCTTTTTGTCACTTTTTTGGCCTCCCTTATCATTTTATTTATACCAAAAACCATTTAGAGTGATTCAGGAGTTGAATAGGAGGGATTTGATCGGGTATTGGCACAATTTTTTTTGAGTTTTGAGTAATTTTCGACGGTCCGTGGATTTTTTTTCCGATGATCGACTTGAGCATATAGGTTAGGTTTCTACCCTGACTTTTGTACCTTGTTGTCTTTTTCCTTTGCCATAGGATCGATCCCATTACGTTGTGACACAGAACCATCATAGCTGCCTTAGAAGTGTCGCAACTTGGTGGTAGAGCTTACCGAAACATGGATGCCCTAGGTAGATTCTGGTTGCATTATGGTATCCATGTTGTCGCTAAAATACTATAGGCTCGAGAGTCCTTGTAGTTTTTCCTGAATGCGAGTTTGAGCCTCATTTGCATGATTCTTCTTCGCTCTTGATCTCACCCTCAAGACTCCCAAAAAATAACGGGTCTTCTTTTAAGCCCTTTTCAGACCCTATAAACATGAAAAGATTGTCGATCGATCTTGTGGCCTTTCAAGCTCATTAAACTGAAATTTGAAGTCACGTCTATCCGACGGTATTTTACCCCTTTTTCGGTCCGGATGGTCAACTGTACGAACACAGATATACTCTATGGAACTTCAGTTCTCTAGAAGAGTACTCTCAAGTATACTTTTATCCCTTTTTTGGGCCTAAGGGACTAAACTTACGAAGAAGGAATGCCCACGGAGTCCATAGTTAAGCTCTTTTCAGACTCCCTAAAATTGAAAAGATCACTGAGTGACCTTATTCTTTCACACTCGTTAACATGGTCCATAAAAACATTCCTGACGGAGTCCATAGTTAAGCTTTTTTCAGACTCCTTAAAAATGAAAAAATGGCCGAGTGATCTTGTTCTTATCACACTCGTTAAAATGGTTTTGAATAGACGTCTTGTCGGTACTAGTTTACCCCTTTTTCGAACCGACTAGACTATCTTCGAAAAAGGTACCCCAATGGAGTCTCCTTTTATGTTTTTTCAGACTCTCTAAATATGAAAAACCACCGATCTTACCTTCTCTGGGCTCATTAAACTTACATCGAAGGATGTTACCATTGTGTGTTTTGTTAACCGCATTTGCATACCTTATACGCCAGCCTTGTAGCCCTTTGCTTCTGCGTCTTAACACCCTTGGCCCCCGGAGGATTTTTTCCGAGTATCATTATTCTGAACATCAGTCTGGTCCTTGTGCCTTGAGATTGTATGTTTGTCACACTCATTCCTCCATTGTAACGTAACATTCCTTTATTCTTTTTTCCAAAATTATTGAAAAAGACAAAAAAAACAAATATACCCCAAAAAGAGGAAGGGAAAAGTATTTTCTTTATTGGCAGCATAATGAGTCGCCCTTGGATAAAGCACATTTGTTCATTTGTTCGTCACGATTTGGGATGTAGTACGACCTTAGGAAGCTATTCTCGCTACATAGAGCTGTGTCCTCCTTCATTTGGTTATTCTTCCAAACATATGGAGAGTTTGTGTTGCCTCCTGCTTCATAAACTTATGATTAATGCCATGCTACCTAAGTTTCATCATTTGTCATGCTTTTGTCCAAGGGAAATTTCTACCAAGCCTGAGTTGGTCCCTTTGAAATTTGTCTCTTTCCCTCATACTCGGCCATCCTAAATGTCCAATCAAGTCCTTGTTCGAAATCAATGAAGCCTTCAGTTTGATCATCAAAATTATCTAGTCCATGACCGACGAGCCGTCGAGGACCTCTGGGTAGTGAAGTCGTACACTCATATTACACTCCTACCTAGAGGTTTGAAGATTTTGAAGTTGTTGCTTGAGCTCTGAAGATCTCATCTCCAGCCATCAGGCTGTATCAGCTTCTAGAAGATGGATACTCTATATGTATATCTTTTTGATTTCGAGATGTAGCTCCGATGTGTATTGTTCGCAGCTACATTTTATATAGTTATTTGACATGGATCTACAGTGTATTTGATTGGTAGCCATGATTCTATTTTATCCCGAGCATGGGTATGCCCACCTTGGTGAGACATTTGTTATTTTGCAGACGGTGCCTCCCAGTTCCTGGTCCCTGGGATCACTTGTTCGACACATCAATAAATATTGGTAATGTATTTCGACCATCAGATTCTCTTCTAACCTCACACATTAGGGGGTATCTGTTATAACCCTAATTTGCACCATACATGCTTACCTGGCATCAGGCCATCTTAGATCCCTTCTTTGCCAAAGCATTGTTGAACAACTCTTTAAAAAACCTCTTTTATAAGGGCCCACGTGCCCTACTCCATTACTACATGTGTGTACACACTAGCTGACCTAAAACAACCCGTGTGGACCGACAAAAGCATGAAAAAAGGAAATTTTCTGACGGAACACACAACTTTGGGTGAGTTAACTGAAACTCTCGGCCATGCATGGCCGAGGGTTCGTCCAAATACCTAGCTTCTTCTAGCCTATAAAAGAAGGGCTAGGGGTCCCATTTGGAGGAGGAGAAATAGAGTAAAGAAAATCTGCCCAATTGCATATTCCCATTGTCCCAACCCTTTAGCCATCCTTGTGCAAGAAGAGATACAAAGCAAATAAGTTAGAGGACATTTGAAGAGGAGACCGGGATCAGGATTCACAGAGCAGTGGCTGATATCGACATTGTAAGTTGATTCATTAAAGTTAATAATAAATAAATGCTTTTCCTATCCCACTATATGAGTTCTTCATAGTTCAGTAAATATATGTTTGAATCTCTAACCCATTAGTCTATAGGTAAATTGCATGTGTAGTTTGTTTCTTTTTTTGTACGTAGGTCAATCTTGAGAGGATAGCTGCCAACAAGCGATCAAGCATGAAGGAGGATTGACATTGAACATCCAGAACAAGGTATGTTGGTCTAAACCATGTATTTGCTGAAAAGGAATGGGGTTTAAGTTTGAGGACGAATGTAGAAGGTATATTTCTTTTGGTCATATATGCATGCATAAGATAACCCTATTTGCTAGTCCGTAAGGGGATTTCCCTCACAACAACTATGCATAATCATCAATAGATAATAAACTATCATTTGGGATGCTCCCAACATCTTACTAGTGTTAGTGCCAGTCCTGATAATATTTCATGCAATTCTCATTATTAACCATAATATCACAAGTACCTTATAAAACTTCCAAGTTTTTTTCAACATCTAACTTTGGTTACTGTAGGTCTTGAAACTAGCTTATGAATACATTTTGATTCATCTATTATCAATAACCATGTGTATCATACCTTTTTTCCAAGGAAAAAAAAATCTCATTAAAAGGAAATAAAAATTACAATCATAAGGTGCCCATAGCACTGTCTAGAAAGGTCCTTCAAGAGGACATAGAGAAATACCATGCTCATAGCATAAACATAATCTCACTTATGAGTCAAAATGCATTGTCACTTTCAATTCCATGAATGACATACTACATTCCAAAAATTGACATCTTCAAGGATTCCAAACTACCATGTATCAAAGTAAATCCTAACTAGAAAGTTTGTTTAAAATACATCAAGAGTAGCATGCCTTATTACAACATATTGTCCATCATGTCCTTCAAAAATAAAAAAATGATTTTCCATTAGTTCTAGTCCTTCTTTAGATAGTTTGTTAGCAACTTGATTATGTTTTCTAAATATATGAGAGAAATAGATGTCCTGGAAGTTTTCAACAATAAGTTTAAGTTGTTCTGCAATAGCATATAACCCAAGGTTCTAAATCCATGTCTGACAATTCATCCACTTTATAAGCAACAAAGAATCACCAAATACCTATAGAGTACTCATGCCCCTATCCAAGGCATATTTTAGTAAATTTAAAAGTTCCATTAGTTTCCCATGTTGTTAGACCCTCTGCCCAACTTATATTTGAAATGAAAAAAGTGTGTATCAAAATTATAGTAAGTGAAACCAAGTTCAAGAATCATATTTTCACCTTGACAATCTCCATCAAAATGTCCTCTAGGATGGGATTTGTCCACTTGTAATTCTTCTAATCTCCTTGAAATAGATTGTTTAAGAGCTTTCATATAGTAAGGTAGCATCCCCATCACCTAGGTCGAGACTTTAAAAGAGGAAAGATGTAAGTCTTCAAACAGAGAGACATTCCTTGCCATCCATATAGCCCATAGGACCATATACGACACTACTCAAAGTACCTCCAATTCCTTTTGTGAGAACCAAGAGAGAAAACAAGTTTCAACATTAATTCCATTCCATAGTGAGCTAAAACCAAGAGATCCTTCAATCTCTTTCCAGATCTGAAAAAAAAGAATCATAATTCAGAAAAAGATGGGACTTTGTTTCTTCCTATATATTACATAAAGGGAACCTCGTAGGCCCCACCTTACCTATTATTTTCAAATGATCCCAAGTGAAAACCTTGTTTGATATTGCAATCCACATGAGAAATTTATGTTTGGTCGGAGCCTTTATATTCCATGAAGATTTCCACCACCAAGAGACTTCCACCTCACCAATTGAAAACGAACCCTAATACCCTAGCTTCACCAAATAACAATCTCCAACCTTATTGTAGCTCTAGATAAGTTCATCAGGATTCTCACATAATATAATATGATCCCTATGAAGTTATAAGACAAATAGCTCCCAATACATGTTACACATTATTTTGGTCACCTCACTGATCAACTGGCAACATGTGCTCATGTTCCATGAAAATATTAAAAGAGGCTTTCTCCATGAGAAAAGTGGTTTGTTTTCCCTCTTTCAAAAACTATAAAAAGGAAGGTTGTTGCATCCTGTTTTATGCATGGGGTGTCACCTCACTGATCAACTGACAACATGTGCTCATGTTCCATGAAAATATTAAAAGAGGCTTTCTCCATGAGAAAAGTGGTTTGTTTTCCCTCTTTCAAAAACTATAAAAAGGAAGGTTGTCGCATCTTGTTTTATGCATGGGGTGTGATGATTCCTAATCATTGCACTCTGCACTAAAACTAGACTGCAATGTCATCGTAGGCTTCCTGTGCATAGGGTGCGACGATGCTTAAGCAAAGGAAAAGTCAAAATTCATGAATGTTCTAGAAGGGAATATTCTAGAAGATGAGGTGGCCTTCGATCGGTTTGGATATTACTCGTTTCTATGATTTAGTGGGATCATCCTAATCCCCTCATCCATCTCTTTTTCACCCTATATAAAGATGGATCTATTATGGAAAAGGATAAGGTTTGCAAGACCTTGCATATGCATGAAAAATTCTACTACAGATTATGCTTGAGAGCTTTGCTTTAGTTCTCTAAGGCAGATTGTTGATCTTCTTCATCAAAAGAATTGGAGCAAAGGTGTGTGTGTTGGAGCAAAGAGCCATTGAAAGGGACCTTACCACATCAAGGCATGGGTTGTATTCTCCACTTTCCATTTAATATAATTCAGCAATACATTTCTTCCCTATAAAGGTGTCTTAGCATTTATTGTATAATTCTTTGATATTATACATAGAATTCATTGGAATATATATATCGTTGTTCTCTCTCTCTCTCCTTTTTGGTTTGTGCTTCTTAAAACAGGATCATCATCCTGCAAACTCAAAGAAGGAGATACAAGGATGAAACTAGCGAGGATCAAGCGTCGTTTAAAAGGTATGTCACTTGTACCTCTCTAAACTAGTTTATATGACAATGAAGTCTAAGGTGAAGTGTGTATTATGTATTGTTTTGTTCTAGATTCTTGTGGAAGTTAGGGAGATATGTTTGTGTCCACACTTACCGATTAGTCTGATAGAAATACCTTGCAAACTCACCATTCAACTTTAGATCCCTCGAGTTCAACAAGAACCCAACACTCACATGTGGATCGTCCCAAGCCACTCAGGCCTATTGCATGCTCCTCCATGCTTCTATGAACTTTTAGGAAGCGTACTTTGTTGTCGCAACTTACTTTATTATTTATTCCTCTGTTCCCAAAATTTCTTCTACACCCTGCACAGTCAAAGTCATGAGCATCTCTTCTATGTTGTATGTTGCTTGCTTCACTTTGCCTTTCACAATTGCCAATTCTCTTATCACCTATAGTGCTTCATCTTGCAATGGTCCTAATTGTTTTTGAAGGATATTTTGTTGGTCACATATCCTTTTGATTTCGTCGTATGATTTCCTTTGTGCCAAAATGGTTGTCATTTGTTCAACAGGTGGGAGAGTATTTATGCTCTCCAAATCTCTTTGTGCCTTTTCCTACGCATCCCTCTATCTGGCTTCCACGACCTTTATTTCTGGATCCTCTACCAGGTTGGTCCAAATCTATGCACTTTCCTCAAAGATCTTGGCACATTCCCCCTACAACTTCTTGATATTTTCCACTATTGTCATTGTTGTTATCTCTCTTCTTTCCCTTTCTTTTGGCAGTGTTCCTGGTGTTGTGTGCGATTTCAAGTCTTCAATCCTTCTTCGGAAGTCTTTGATGACTTCGCTGATTTTGGAGACTTGTTCTTCCATGGTGACCTCCACTACTAATGGTACTTATGGAATTTCCTTATATAAATTTTGGACGGCCACTTGTGTCTTCTACACCATTTTCTCGACTTCGTACTTCTCTTTTAAGGATTTATCATCCCTTTACTCAACCTCATTCTTCACCTTCATCTCTCCTTCCACTTTTTCTTCAAATTCGCTTTTTTCCTACAGAGAAGTTGCATACTTTTGTTGCATTTGATCCCTCTCATCTATCACTTTGGTCATTTCTTTGTGTGCTAAATCTGCACAGACCCTAATCTCATGCATAATACATGCTTGCAAGCTCTATAGTATGTGTATAGGCATCCGTGACACTAGTATGTTCATATGACTTAGTGTTTTCATTTTTTCTTGCAGTTCTGGTGTTGGGAACTTGAATGTGTCTGTCTCTATTTCTTATGCTCTGCGTCTAGATGCTAACTCATAAAGGAATGTATTGTCAGTTTGTTCTTCCCCAGCCAGAATCATGGATGGTCCTTCACCCAAGCCTTTTATGATGTTATCTTCACGGTCTCCAGTAGCTATTTTATTGTTATCAATTAGTCTTGCACCTTCTGGTGTTTTTCATCTTTTTTCCTTGTTGCTTCTTCAATGACCTCTTATGTGACATACCATACTTGGTAGCCTATTCTGTCCATGTCGGTGTCTATCATATTATAGATAGGAGGTACTATATGCACTTTCATATTTTTTTGTGCAAATATTGTTGGACCGTTCCCCTTTTCTTTTATTTTGATCCCTTCTCTTGGGATTGTGGATGGTGCCTCTTCTGCTAATGGTCCCGTTGTATCCCCTACACCCATTGTTTTGCCTATTTCCCTAGCCTTTGTCTAGTTCTTCTTCATCCATGTATTGTTCTTCTTCCTCTTTCGGGTGGTCTGTTTGTTCTGTTGGGTTCTTCCACTCGTCTTCCCAATCATTAGAGATCAGGAATACATCCTCTGCTATTAATTTGTAGCTGGTTGGCAATCAATGGTGTGCAGTGTTATTCTTTGCTTGAATGTACATATGGCGCATCCCTTCTTTGAAGCGCGCAATATCCTGGTATGTTTCTATTTTTTGGGATTTGATGTGCGATGTATGTTCTATAATGTACCTGATTGTGTCAAAGTAGACGTAAAATGTAACATTGTTGTCTACTTGTCTCCTTTTGTTTGTCGTATGCCATAAGTTGGCATGCCGTGCAACTGCATTACCTCTACTAGTTGTTCTCATCCATTGGTAATCACTAGGATCTTTCCATCCAACTAGTGCAATCAAAATAAGAAGCCAGGCATAATGAAACTTTGTGCCTGTTGTAGGAGCTTCTAGACCCTTTTCATCATACATTAGAGTCAATAAATAAATGTATGTAATAAAGAGGATAAATCCAAGTAAAGACATGTAAAAAATGGTAAATGCATAAAATAACTAAACTAATGATTAGTTGGAGCAGGTAAAACAACTCCAACCATTTACCCTATGTATTTATACTCATGAATAAGGAATAAACAATGGATTGGTTACCCTTACCAAACAATATCTTCTTTCGTGAGTATGTGTGTGTTGTGCTTATAATGTAGTCTCTTTGTGATTGTCATTGTAATCTACAATATTAAAACACTGGTGTCATTGCCTCCTTCATCTGGTTGGGTGACAACAACAACGGATGAGGGTGGTCTAAACCTACAGAAGATGGAGAGATAAAAGGATTGATTGTTTCTCATACATGATGATCGATGTTTCTCACTTGTTGATTTCCTATTTTTTAAATATATTTGTAACCTCAACAATATGTGACTGTACACTTCCAACTATCCTGGCCAACTGTATGAGTTAGTTTGGATCTCTTGTTTTGTTTCTTGATTTTCTCAAGCCTATTTATCTCAACTATATACTCAATACTAAACACTCTGCTCATTTTCTATTTTTCCCAATATCGTCTTCTTTGTATTATCTTCTTTGCTTCTCATTTTATAATGGTATCAGAGCTTTAGACGTAAGCCTCTTCACATAGTCAAGAGAGCATACCGATCCTAAGAAGCATAGATCTTACACTGTCTACGACAGCACATGGACGCAAGTTTCTTCACAAATCTTGGAGAATATTTTGTAGTCTGAAGTTCACTCAAAAGATCATTGAAGACAACAAGCACGAGAAAGAAGAACTGCAAAAAGTAGAGAAAAATTAAAGATTACATGAGCATTTAAAGAATTCGTGAAAGATTCATGAAATTATTTCTAAGAAGAAAGTTTTCAAAAGAAACATAGGAGAAGCATGATCAGTCGTAAGATAGACTCTATGAACAAATCTGAGCCTTTAATCAAGATAAAAAAGGACGACGAGCCAACAGGAAAGGAGAATTTTTTCTTAGCCGTAAGATCTAAGCATGAGAAAGCTCAACCATCATATCAAGAAAATATTAAGCCACGACCGTCAAATCTCATCAGAGAGAGATCGACGGTGAGGAAGCATTGTGGGGATCGGAGAGGGAATTAAAGCGTGAGCAAGTTGTGAGCCCACAATCACTCAAGATCGTTGATCTTGTTAGATCAACAGATCAACGACGAATATTGATCCCACTATGGACAAGCATCTTCGCTTTGCGGAGATCGAAAAAGAGATTAAAGAGTGAGTGAGTTGAGTCTCTGCAATCACTCGTGGTCGTTGATCTTGAAGAAAGTGACACACGTCTGGAAATATCATACTCTGGGAGGAAGCCAATAGAGGTTGAGGAGTAAAGCTCTCCTGAAGCTCCGAAGAGCCGAAGTAGATCCAGATCGTTGATCGAAGTGGAAACGTGGCAGGAGATCCTGCACTTCAGTGATAATCACTTCAGAAGAAAGAAGGATACGAGAAGCCAGATCTCTCACTTTGGAGACTTAGCACTCTAGAAGGTCTTGCAGAGCGAGAGCTACCCGAAGTCCCGAAGTAAATCTGATCCCTTGAAGGTTGTGGACACGCATCGACAAATCTGTCACTTCTGAAGATTATTAGTTCATAGGTTTGAAGTGTTGTGCACCTTAGAACACCTGAAGCCCGAAGTTCTGAAGCAAATCTCCACTAATAAAATCAATAGGCCACGTGGAGGTAGATCTCGCACTTCGGAGATTCGACACTCCGAAGGATTGCGCATATTAGCAAACAAAAACTCTTGAATGTCAAATTTCCAAAGAATATCTTGGTCGTTGGTTTGCAAAGGCCTAAAGACCACTGGATTTGTCTCTCTCTAGAAAATTCACCACGTTTCCACTTCGCGAGTTTTGCGATTAAAAGCGGTGAAAAATCCCCGAAGCCCAAAGTCTCGAAGTATTTGTGGACCATTGATCTCAAATCAACGAGGATCATTGATCCTTGCAACATGCTAGAAAGGAATATCACCTGAAGCCCCGAAGTAATTGAGGATCGTTGATCAAAACTCAATGAGGACCGTCAATCTTTGGAATAAGACCGTTATTCGGCCATTCGACTATTCGTAGGAATTGAGACCTTCAACGTCGAAATTCCCTAAGCTCGAAGACCCGGAGCACCTATTTTTTAGCCCACGGTCACATAAGAAGTTAAACTTCAAATTGTTTTTGGCTCTCAGGTAAACTCATAAATCCCAATTCCTCCATTAGAGGGGCTACAGTTTCTAAAGCAGTGGTCATCCTCGTGTTTTTTCGACCTGAAGTCACACAGAGGATTTCGCGGACCTGGTTTCGTCACAGGAAACATGTAAGCACGCAAAACTCTAACAATTTTGTGTGTTAATTTTTTTTTTAAGATGGCCATGTCTAGCAATTTATGACCAACTCAAGGATCGATTCTTCTTGGAAAGAACTATGATTTTTGGTCTCTTAGAATGAGATCCTTCTTGCAAGCACAAGAGTGTTGGGATCTGGTGGATCTTGGATATGTGGAATCAGATCCAAAAGACCTTATTGCCATGAACAACCAACAAAGAACTGCTCAGGCAACACAAAGGAACATATAGAATAAGTCAAAATTATGGATTCAAAACTCAATGGATGACTCGATTTTCTCAAAAATCATAGGCGTTGTTACTTCTAAACAGGACTGGGACATCGTTAAATCAACTTACCAAGGAAATGACAGGGTCAAAACAGTCAAACTGTTGACCTTGAGGACACATTTCGAGACTTAAAAATGACAAAAGCTGAAAACATTGATCAGTTTATGACCAGAGTCATGGGAATTGTAAACCAGATCAGATTGAATGGATAAGCCATCCCTGATCAACGAATTGTTGAGAAATTCCTCATAAGTTTACCAAAGAAATTCGAAATGGTTGTTACATCTATCATTGAATCCAAGGATCTGTCAAATGTTTCAACGGGTGAATTAATGGGCTCTCTATTGACACATGAGACCAGACTACATCTCGAAGATGAGTCGACAACAAATTCCTTCAAGACTCAATTATCCTTCAACAGAGGGAGAGGCAGAGGAAGAGGCATAGGTCACAAAGGAAGAGGGAGAAGTCCAAATAACCATAACTCAAGTGAAGGTCACAGACAACATAACCAGAATCATAATTTCCAAGGTCACAGACAACAGAACCAGAATCCGAACTTCTAGCGTCAAAGAGGCAGAGGGAGAAGCTCAAATGAAAAATCAAGCATACAATGTTATTAATGTAAGAAGTTTGAGAACTATGCATCTGAATGTCGGAAGAAGCAATCATATCATCTCTCAGGCAGAGCACATGTCTCAAATCATGAAGGAGAAACCTCAGATGGTATGTCTCTCTCATGCCACAAGACTGAAGAACAACATAAAGATATATGTTTATTGGACAGTGGATGCCATCATCACATGACAGGTAACAAAGATTTACTCTCATGTATTGATTCTTCAATTTCATATGATATTACACTTGGAATCGATTCTTTATTCAAAGTTCAAGGAAAAGGAACTGTCCCTATTCTTACTAAACAAAATGTAAAGAAAGACATACACAATGTCTATCATGTTCCAGATCTGACACATAATCTGTTAAGTGTAGGAAAACTAATTGAACATGGCTATAAGGTACTTTTTGAAGGAGCATCATGTAGGATATATGACAAAACCCCCGATAAGAAATTGATTTATGAAATCCACATGACCAAGAATAGAATGTTTCCCGTGACCCTCAAAACTGCAAATATGATCCAATCATATGCACAAAGTGCATCCACCCCCAATGAAACTATGGTTTGGCATACAATATTTGGACATCTACCATTTCAGAGTCTAATTCTTCTACATAAGCACTCCATGGTCAAAGGTCTACCTGTCTTCAAAGAGCAAAATCCCCCATGTGAGTCTTGCATTCTTGGAAAACATAAGAGAACTAGTTTTCCACAATCCTCCACTCAAGCCAAACAACACTTGAAGCTAGTTCACACTGACCTATGTGGACCAATGCAAACAAATTCAATAGGTGGTAGTGTTTATTTTCTAACATTTATTGATGACTTAGCAAGAAAATTTGGATCTCTTTTCTCAGACACAAGTCTGAAACTTTTGCAAAGTTCAAAGAATTCAAAGATGAAGCTAAAAATAAAAGTGGAAAATATGTAAAATCTCTCAGGTCATATGGAGAAGGAGAATACAGCTCCAAATAATTTTCAAATTTTTGCAAATCAAAAGGCATCATCATGCAAACTATAACCATGTATACTCCACAAAAAAATGGAGTGGTTGAAAGGAAAACATTGACAATAATGAACATGGAAAAGAGCCTTCTCAAAGAGAAATGTCTATCAAATACATTTTGGGCTGAAGCAGTAGCATGCTCAACTTATCTCATGAATAGATCCTCAACCACCAATCTCAATATGAAGGTCCCTCAAGAAGCATGGAGTGGGACAAAGCTAAATGTTTTTCATCTCAGGACATTTGGATGCATAGCATACACTCACATACCTTCTGAATTAAGGAAGAAACTGGATGATATAAGTGAGAAATGCATCTTTACTGGCTACAGTGAAACATCAAAAGCTTACAGGCTATACAATCCAATCTCAAAGAAACTGATTCTCAGCAGAGATGTAAAAAATTTTGAAAATCAGTTCTGGAACGAGTCTGAAAATCAACCAATGGACAGTCAAGATCCATTGTTGTCACATCCTGAAGACATGGAGAATTTAGGACAACAAACGCATCAGCCTTCTCTTCCAAGGCTGGAGGTACAAGGAAAATCTGAAAATTTATCAGGATAACTCAACTTCCAGCAGAAACTCTTCCTCTGAACTTCCAAATCATAGAACTCGAAGTTTGAGAGAAATCCATCAGCAGTTGGATGACATTGATCAACACAATATTTTTTCATTAATGTCATGTCAACCCACATCTTTTAAAGAGGCAGCTAAGGCACCACATTGGGTTCAAGCCATGAACCAAGAGATTGAATCCATTGAGAAGAACAAGACATGTGATCTTGGTTATCTTCCCAGACACAAGAAAAGTATTGGTGTCAAGTGGGTTTACAAAACTAAACTTAATGAAAAGGGGAAGATTGAAAATCACAAGGCAAGACTTGTTGCCAAAGGATTCTCACAACAACCAGGTACTAATTATGGTGAAACTTTTTATCCAGTATCAAGGTTGGACACTGTAAGGACTCTCTTAGCCATAGCAGCTCAACACAAATGACAAGTATACCAGATGGATGTCAAGTCAGCCTTCCTAAATGGTGTCTTAGAAGAAGAGGTTTATGTGGATCAGCCACTGGGATTTGAAGTCAGAGAGTAGCCAACCAAAGTGTATTGGGTGAAGAAATCCTTGTATGGCTTAAAGAAATCCCCAAGAGAGTGGTACAACAGAATTAACACTTACCTGATCAAGACTGGTTTCAGTAGAAGCCAAAATGAACCAACTCTTTACACCAAAATTGATCAGCACGGTAAAATTATGATTGTATTTTTATATGTTGATAACATGACATATACCATAAATATTGAGTTAACTAGTTTTAAACATGCCATGCAATCTGAGTTTGAGATGAAATATCTTGGCATCATGAAATATTTCTTGGGGATTGAGGTTGACCAATCAACCAAAGGCATTTTTTTCTGTCATCAAAAGTATGCAACAGACATCATCAAAATATTTTGCATGGAAGACTGAAATCCAGCAGAAACTCCTATACCCCTAGGCACAAAATTGAGCAAGAAAGATGAAGGCCATACAGTGGACCCTACCCTGTACAAAATTATAGTAGGTAGTTTGTTGTATCTTACAACAACTAGGCCTGATATTATGTATGCAGTCAGCCTTGTTTCCAGGTTCATGGAATCCCCCAAAGATTCTCACCAGAAGATGGCGAAAAGGATTATGAGATATATTGCAGGCACTCTCAATTTTGGATTATGGTACACTCAGTCAGATGATAATCATCTCTCTGGTTACACAGACAGTGATTTTTCAGGAAGCCTAGATGACATGAAAAGCACCTCAGGACATGTTTTTCACCTAGGCACAAACCTAATTTCATGGGCATCAAAGAAGAAACCCATTGTATCAATATATTCTGGAGAGGCAGAGTATATCGCTACTACCTCAGCTTCCTATCAAGTTGTGTGGCTGAGAATAATATTGAATGATATGTCACATATAGAAAAGGAGCCAACTCCTATCTTCTGTGACAACACCTCAACAATTGCCCTATCCAAAAATCATGTGTTTCACAAGAAAAGAAAGCATATTGACACTCGTTTTCACTTCATACGGGAGCTAGTCAATAATGGTGACATAACACTTCAATTTTGTGGCTCTCGAGATCATCTCACAGATATTTTTACAAAGCCACTAGGAAAATCTGTTTTTGATTTTCAGAGACAACACTTGGGCATTATCAATGCTGATGTTTGTAACTGTTGAGTTTAAGAGGGAGTGTTAAATATATCTGTAACCTCAACAGTATGTGACTGTACACTGTGATTGTACACTGCCATTTGTCCTGGCTAGCTGTATGAGTTAGTTAGGATCTCTTGCTTTGTTTCTTGATTTGTTGGAGCCTATTTAACTCAACTATATACTCAATACTAAAGTATCTGCTCATTTTTTTCTTTTCCCAATTTTGTCTTCTCTGTATTATCTTCTTTTCTTCTCATCTTATCATTGTTGATTGAAGATGTTCCCAGAATGTTGATGCTACGATATCTCTTATATGTTGGATATTAAAGATAAAAGCAAGATTCAACAATGTTTGAAGAATCGACAAAATCATTGCTTGAGGATGTTGCATGCTCGTGGATGTTGATTATTCATGCTTATTGAATATTGACAATGTTGATTTTCATGATCAACCTATTATTTGTGCGGGTGCTTCAAATCTAGAAGACACGAAGAGATAAGAAGAGAAATAAGATTACAAATTTCTTGTTGATCGTTGCTCACATATGTTGGTGAATGTTCGATGACTGCTAATCACCTAAGGGTGATGTTGTGTGCAAAATTTTATGGGTCATGGTTGATTTTTCATGGTGATGCTATCTATAATATTGTTTTGGACTCTAGTCGAGTGGTGCCTACAAAGAAATATGGAACCTGTACAAAAGTTGAAGTGACGATGAAAGCACATGGATGAAAGAATAAGATGATGCTACACTATTGATTTATAATATTCCCCAAGAAGAAATAAGACAATGATAATATTCCAAGTGCCCTGCTCAAAATGCAGCGTTTGGAAGTCAACAAGAAGCAATTGAAATTTTTCTTGGCTAGATCATTTGACTAGACTTGGAGCATCAAATTTCGCCCTATTGGAGTATAGATTAAAGTCTTAGTCTGTTATTACCAACGTGCAAAAATCCATGAGCGAAAAATCACAAAAAAAAGTCGAAGGAGAAGATAAATTCTAGCGATGTTATTTCGACCTTCTCGGTTGGAGAAATATATAAGTCTTCGTCATGTCAATATGTTAAATATTATTTTTTTTCCCATGTCCAAATTTTGACCCACTTGATCTAAAATGAGAACTGACTGAATAACATAATTGGGAGATAGATATCAGATGAATTGCTCAGGGTTTTATTGATGGTCGACTGACTAATTCAACTATTGGTCGATGGAGAAAATGATCGACTAATAGGCGACCAGTCAAATGAACCAAACCGACGGGTCGTTCTGGTCAACTTGGGCTCCATATGCTGGGTTGATTCTTGTCTAAGATTTATATCACTTGATCGATTGGTCTCAACGATATTGGTATAGAGGTAGAAGATGGGAATTGACCTCGTGTCACACTAGTATGAGAACCACCTTTGTTGATTCCGCCAGTGAAAAAAAACAATGTTAAGGAATAATGTTAACTCAACGATATCTATTGTACAATAGAGGGCAAAATACTTAGGAATCAACTCGCACACTGTGCATGCTCTAGATCTTATATTGGGATGATTACTTTGAAAAAACAAGCATGAATGTTATTTCATGGGCATCTCAATGCTCTATACATTCTAAATAATGCCCTTAAAAGTAAAGTGACTTGTCTTTGTCTCATAATTATAAAACCACATGAAGAAATGATTGTAAAAGTACATGAAAGAATATGAAGTAATCTGCATAAAAATAGTTACAAGAAGGATATGTTTGAATCTAGTTGAGTTTGAGTCTTAGTCTAAAAATGAATGTTGTTAGCTGAATCGGTTGATTGAGTGACCAATTATGTAAAATTTGAGTTAATTAAGTTGAGACAAAAAGAAGGGGGTTAAATGTGTTGGATTACTGAGAGGGGGGGGGTGGGGCGTGAATCAGTAATAGCGTGATTATAATCTTTTTTCTTCAAATGTTATATCAATGTAGAATTAGTATCCAATAATGAGCAGTAAGAAATAAACAATCACACACATACACAATACACCAGTGTTTTACGTGGAAACCCAAATCGAGAGAAAACCACATAATGCTTTTTCTTATATGTCTTGAAGAATTACATTCATTGAAAGCACCAAATTCCTTTGTTTCCCAGATGCAACTGGAAGGAGGCTCCAACTCCCTAGTTTCTCAGGCTACAACCTGAGGGAAGCTCAAACTCCCCAATTCTTTAGCTACAACCCCCAATGTTCTTCAGCTACAACCACTTGTCCTTGCCCTATCCTGCCACCCTGAAGTAAAAGTAGAATGATGGAACCATTGTCACACTATCACTGTGAGATATACCATTGTAAACCTGTACCAATAAATCTGAACCATTCATCAACCATGCAACAACCTGTAAAACCTGTAGCATAAACAAGTGCATCAACCATGCACCAACCTGTACCAAACAACCTGTAATCAACCTGTACCATAAACAAGTGCATCCAACCATGTACGAAGTATGTACCAATCATGTGTCAACTACTCATCAACTATGACTCATCAATATGTACCAACATCATCAACTATACACCTCATGTATGTGCCAACTCATCAACTACTTGTCTCAACCATGTACTCAACATGTACCTCAACCAAAAGCCCTCATCAATTTCATCATACAAATCTGATTTGTATCTCTGTAATAGACCTGGTGTATATGATCAGATTCCTGCAAACCTTCCTTAACTTTAACAACAAGAGACTAGCATTTTCATCAAACTTTTCTTTAATCTCACATGCCTAGTTTTGTATTAGTCAACAACCCTAACTTGAAGTAATCATAAATTTGAACCTGTAATGTATAAATATTTGAAACTGATACAAAATGTTCTTCGGTTTTTTTTATGCAATTCCTCCAGGCTTCACTACTTGGAACCTCTCAGAAAAGGAGTTGTAACAAAAATGACATACCTTGTTGAATTATGTCTTATTCTAGAGAGCGACCTTGTAGAGCGTGCTCCGTATGAAATATTAGTTGAATTTATTTGAAAATGTTACAAAGAATACTAAAAAATGTACCCTAACCAACACATTTGGTCTCACTGAATTTGGATATGTTATGAAGAATTTATGATGCTTTTACCCGAAACACCTGTTTTTGACTAGTTTCAGGACTAGCCACAAACCCTATTTTCCACAGAGTGTAACTCCCAAAATAAAATGACCCACAAGTTGAATTGTTTACCACAAATACTTGGGTATTTTCTCTCAATGGAATATCAATGTCACGGTATGAATCATTATATAAAAAAAGTTATAGCGAAAATGGTGAGATGACCTGTAAATAACATACCTTAGAAAGCACCATAAAAATAATTTATTCTTCCTTTCATTTTGGCCTTCTTTTCTTCACCTTCCCTCAGAAATTAGGATTAGATACCCTTGTTTACCTCAGACACCTATATATATTCAATATGCTCAAGTGGGATTAAAATGAGAGAGCCTTGCCTCTTATTTATACTCTCTAAGTAGCTTCCTTAAAAACATCTTCTAGGTCACTTGGCCCACTTTCCTTATTTTAGGGTTAACGTACTTCTAATTTCTCCATTAAATTTATTATTGAAATAATTTATTTTGCATTCACTTTGAATTATAATACACTCATCACTTCACTTTATTATTTACCTTTTAAAATCTCTTAAACCACTTTGACTACTTTGACCTTTTGGGGCTTCTAGATGACATATGAGGGTCCTCCAACTTCGTAAGACCATAAATCGCAAACCATGAGGAGTTATGTGACATTGCACATACCAACAGAAATGGAATGACATGTACTATCCATATAGAATAGTATTACCTTCAAATATAGCAAAAATCATACCATTATCCATCAAACAAACTTGGGTCCATTACCCAAACCTGGGTTCTCCAACTTCACATGGTCATAACTCTCTAAC
>ML778246.1:902731-929696 GCA_009831015.1 Picea engelmannii | reverse complement strand
TCACTTTCAGGTGTCTTCTCTGTTACGAAATTTTTCAATACTTCCATGATCTCCCCTTTTAAACCCTCCATCATCTCTTGTAGTTCATATTTTGTTACTATCTTCTTTTGTAAATCATTTATGTCCCTACGCATTTCTTCACCATCATCAAGAGTCCAAGTAGGATTGTCTGGAGGATTATTTGGGGTAGAAGTTCCCTTTTTGGGTGGTATGTTGGCCAAGTATCACTTTTGAACCTTGATTTTGAGGTGCTTTCTTCTGTTTCTTCTATTGTATCTCCCAAGTTTCGGCCCTTCTGGGTGTGAAAATTTCTTTTATGTAGTTCTCTGATATTTTTTCTCTGCAATGCCACAGGTCTGATCAAAATTGGATGTGCCAAGTGGAATTTATGGTAACTTCCCCACAACTTGCCGGTTTTTGGCCTTTCCAAGAGATCTCACTTGTATAGCGTGCCCTGCACAAAATAATTGGTATAAAATTCTGAAACTCGCACCAGAAATACTACAGACAGTCCACGATCCAATGAAACCAGTCACACTCAATTTGGATACTCTAGGAAGATGTTATGATTGTTTTACCTGGAACACCTTGTTGAGACTAGTCAATAGGACTAGTCAGATACCCTATCTTACACAGGGTGTATCTACAAATTTAAGATGACCCAGAAGCTGAAATTTTTACCACAGATACCTTACTAATTTCTATAAATAGCCTCCATATTTCAGGATCTGAAACATTACAGAAAAATGTTTTATAGAGAAAATTTCGCAATGACTCAGTTTAGGATGATTCCAGAACCCTATCTTGTACAGGTTGTATCTCTGAAAGTATAGGGCCTCATGAGATGAATTTTGATCCAAACATACCTTGATCCATATACTAAATATCCTCCAAGTCGTTCCTTCTGAAATGTTGTAGAATACAAGTTATAGATAAAATTCCAAGGTGTCTCAGATGTAGCAGCGAAACCCCAAGACCTTGAGCTTTGATACCATATGTTAAGACACAAATATCAATATAGCATAGAAAAACCTCAAAAAAGTACTCAATGCCTTGAAAAAGAGATAATTTCATATAATAAGCCTCTTCGATGGGGCAACCTCCTTTTACCCCACTTAAATGTTCAAGTACAAGATGATTCAAAATGAAAATGTCTCCTTGGTATATATAGGAGACTAGGAGGTATAATTACAACTAATGGACTAAATAAGACATAAATAAAATGACATTACTAATATAATATGCCCAAATTAAGGGGTAATGAGCCAATATTAGGGCTTAACATCAACCATGCACCAACCTGTACCAAACAACATGTAATCAACCTGTACCATAAACAAGTGCATCCAACCATGTACCAAGTATGTACCAATCATGTGTCAACTAATCATCAACTATGACTCATCATTATGTACCAAAATCATCACCTATACACCTCATGGATGTGCCAACTCATCAACTACTTGTCTCATCCATGTACTCAACATGTACCTCAACCAAAAACCCTCATCAATTTCATCATACAAATATAATTTGTAGCTCTGTAATAGACCTGATGTATATGATCACATTCCTACAAACTTTCCTTAACTTTAACAACAAGAGACTATCATTTTCATCAAACTTTTCTTTAATCTCACATGCCTAGTTTTGGATTAGTAAACAACCCTAACTTGAAGTAATCATAAATTTGAACCTGTAATGTATAAAGATCTAAAACTGATACACAATTTTCTTCAGCGTGTTTAATGTAATTCCTCCAGGTTTCACTACTTGGAACCTCTCAGAAAAGGAGTTATAGCAAAAATGGCATACCTTGCTGAATTTTGGCTTATTCTAGAGAGTGACCTTGTAGAGCGTTCCCCGCACGCAATATTTGTTAAATTGTTATGAAACTATTATAAATCATACTAAATACTGTACCCTAACCAACACATTTGGTATCACTGAATTTGGATATGTTATGAATAAGTTATGACATTTTTACCAGAAACACTTGTTTTTTACTAGTTTCAGGACTAGCCACAAACCCTATTTTCCATGGAGTGTAACTACCAAAATACAACGAACCACAAGATGAATTTTTTACCATAGATACTTGGGTATGTTTTCTCAATGGCATAGAAATTTCACGTTCGGAATCATTATAGAAAAAATATTATAGCGAAAATGGTGAGATGACTTGTAAATAACATACCTTAGAAAGCACCATAAAAATAATTTATCCTTCCTTGCATTTCGGCCTTCTTTTCTTCACCTTCCCTCAGAAATTCAGCTTATATATCCTTGGTTACCTAAAAAACCTATAGATATTCAATATTCTCAAGTGTGATTAAGATTAGAGTCTTGTCTCTTATTTATACTCTCCAAGTAGCTTCCTTAAAAACATCTTGTAGGTCACTTGGCCCACTTTCCTTATTTTAGGCTTAACCCACTTCTAATTTCTCCATTAACTTTATTATTGAAATAATTTATTTTGTAATCACTTTGAATTATAATACACTCATCACTTCACTTTATTATTTACCTTTTAAAATCTCTTAAAGCACTTTGACTACTTTGACCTTTTGGGGCTTCTTGATGACATATGAGGGTCCTCCAACTTCGTAAGGCCATAACACTCAAACCATGAGGAGTTATGTGACATTCCACATACCACCAGAAATGGAATGACATGTAATATCCATATAGAATAGTATTACCTTCAAATATAGAAAAAAATCATACAGTTGTCCATCAAACAAACTTGGGTCCATTACCCAAACCTGGGTTCTCCAACTTCACATGGTCATAACTCTCTAACCATGAGGAGTTATGTGGCGTTCTACATACCACCAGAAATGGCATGACAAGAACTATCCATATAGGATAGTTTCCCTAACAAATTCACTATCCTTCATCTCATTATTTCACAATTAAGCATGGGTTCTCTTACTCCGCAAAGCGTCTTCCCGTGAGGGCTTTCACCATAAGGGGACCACTTTGGAGTTCATCCATATTTACTTCTTATCAACCATGAAAACAAAATAATGAGTCATATTTACATCAAACAATATTGGATCCATTACCCAAACCTTTGTGCTACGGGGCTTTCTTCAAGGTTTGACATCAATGACAACCAACCTTAATCAACAAAATGTGTGTCTTCTTCAAAGGAAGACAATCCCCTCCACCATTGTAATATGACTCAATTTTTCATCAACGAGTTTGGTTTTCCACTGACATCAATCGATACCTAGTTGATGACATGAAGTCAAGCTCTGGAGGATTTTTTTTTTGTTTTTTACTAGTAGTAGAGTTGTAGTAGATTCATCCTTCATGCAATTGTAGACTACATTATGAAGTTTTCAAAGCATTAAGAAGAACAACCATGTTAAAAAGAAATGACCGGAAACATACACATAATTTTTGGAGATACTTCACACACTCCTAGGATTTCTTTTTCCTAATGTTTTCCCTATGTTTATTAGTCATTATTCAGTCTCCTATAGTTTAGCGAGAATATTCTCTTCATTTCACACTTCAATTTGATCAATTGAGTGGAGTCTAGATGCCACATTAGAATTATCACCATGCAACATTGGGATCATCACCAACTAATGTACATTTTCCCTGGGATAATCACTAGAAAAGCGCATTACTCATGATTCTATGATCTCCTCCTCACTTCACTCTTTTTCAATCAGTTAACTGAAGACTGAGAGACTAGTTAACTCAAACTAGGTGACATTTCACTCCCGTAACTACCTGAGAGACTAGACTAGGTGGCAGTTTACTCCTGTAACTACTGGTATGTTTCCAGATCACTCTATACCACCACTATGGAAAATTGGCCTCTCCTCTAGTGTGAATTAGTTGATTTATACATAGTATATCATGTGTAAATTATCATTCATTCATTTGGTTAATGAGAATTCTTCCATTCTTTCTCTCATGCTTCTCTTTTCTCATATTTTCTCTGCAACTGTGTATGTCATTTTCTAGATAGATATATTCTATGCAGGTTCAACACATTTACATGGTATCAAATTCAACAGACTACTAGGGAAAAGACACACCAAATTATTTTTACAGGTACCGAAGATTGAAGACAGCGGAAAAATGGAATTTCCAAAAGAATTCATTCTTACACTGTACAATTTCTTTGCATGGAAGGAGGATATGATAATGAATCTTTGAGGAAGAGGATTATATAGGTTAACCTTGAAC
The DNA here is from genome assembly GCA_009831015.1 of Picea engelmannii. Taxonomy (NCBI): domain Eukaryota; kingdom Viridiplantae; phylum Streptophyta; class Pinopsida; order Pinales; family Pinaceae; genus Picea; species Picea engelmannii. The sequence continues at coordinate 925,487 of ML778246.1, read as the reverse complement.
AAAGAAACCAAACCAACGCCATCCATAGAGAAATCCAAGTAACTAAATCAAATGGATGAAGCGTTTGGAACTATTTGCAGTCTCATTTCTCCTAAACTCCTCTTTCAAATATCCTCCTGTAAAACTCCCAATGAAGCTTGGACAACCATGGAAGAGATTTTTGGAAAATAGGACGAGATGAGGGGACACATGCTCAAGGTGGAATTGCTCACTTTGGATCCAAAAACCTTCGACAATCTCCAATATTTCTTTACCAAATATAAGGATTTGTTGTCGCAACTCAAGGCTTACGGGGTTGATAAATCTAAGGAGGAGAAATAAATGGTTCTTACCATTCTCTCCAAACTTGGTCTGGGATACTCAATGTTTATATCTACATTTCATTTAGTTAGGCTCACCTCTGGATCCACCTGGACAATTCCCTCTCTTGAGGCCTTTATTGAGTCTCTGACACCAAAGCAGAACAATCTCATCAATATGGGAAAAATAAAAGGCCCAAAGGCACATGCACTTACTATGAAAGATGGTAGCGGTCATCAAAATCAGAAACCTAAAGACAAATAAAAAAAGAAAGCACATGCAAATGCGAAGAAGGAAGGGTACTCAAAACCCTTCAATGATGCCTCTGGATCCAAAGGTGGAAAGGGAAGAAAGTGGGAGAAATGCACTTACTGAAATAAAGGATTCATCCAGAATCCACATGTATGTAGAAAAAAATAGATCAAATGGCCCAAATACTTCATCAAAACAACTTTGGAGATCGCATCCCCGAGGGTTCCAAGAAGAAGAAGCCAGAAGATTAGAATCTTAAGAAAGGAAATTCTAGCCATGCTTTGATTGCCATCAACTCCTCTCCCGATGCTTTGATCATATATTTAGGTGCATCAAACCACATGGTTGCCACAAAAGAAGTATATTCTTCATTGGATGCATGAAAAGGTCCTCCTATTATGATGGGGGACAAAACTCCAATCACAGTCCCCAGAAATTGAAGAATTGAACTCACAAACAAAATCTTTGAAAATGTGCCACCTGTTCCCAAACTTTCCATCAATATTCTCTCCTTGTATCAGATGATAAACTTTGGCACTAGAAAGAGATACATATTCACACCTGATGAAGTGGATATCTATGAAATGCAAACCAATTCCAAGGTTGTTACTATTGAGTTAAATGATCAATCTAGACTCTACAGATTTTTTTAATTTATTGAACCAGATTCTGCTGCTTACCCATGCCGATGAAAGCAGTAGGATATGTTATGAAAGGTTCAGTCATTTAAATTTCATATATATGCAACATCTTGGCAATAAGGGAATGGTTGATGGTCTACCAGACATCCACTTCTCTAAAGGAATTTGTGAGGGATGTTTTCTTGGAAAACACCCTCAAGAGAAATTCGACAAAGGAAAGACTCAGAAGGAATCCTTTCCTTTAGATATGATCCATAGTGACCTCATGGACCCTTTTTAAAACCCATCAATCAGTAAAGCAAGGTACGTGCTATTTTTTTTTATGATTTCTCATGCTTCACATGGATTTTATTTCTTAGGAAAAAATCAGAGGTCTTTCAACACCTCAAAGATTTCAAATCCCTTTGCAAACAGATAATGGGGGAGAGTATGTCAACCATGAGATATTGAATCTTTGTCATGAGGAAAGGATTCAGTGCAACACACGGTTCCCTATACTCCATAGAAAAACAAAGTTGTTGTGCATAAAAATAGATCTCTAAAAGAGATGGAATCTTGCATGCTACATGCAAAGTCACTTACACAAAGATTATGGTTTGGATAACTTAATTGTGAAACCTACATCCAAAACATATCTCCCCATAGATATGTCAAGGATAAGACCCCTTACGAGGCTTGGAGCGGGCTCAAACCGAAAGTGACCCACTTCTGTATTTTCAATTCACATGCATAGGCCAGGATTCCCTCTTAGAAGAGGAAGGAACTTGATCCACAGAGCACAGAGTGTATCTTTGTTGGAACCCCAATGGTGTGAAGGGATACATATTCAATGACATTTCCTTAGACTGGCTCATCATTGAGCGTAGTGTCCAATTCGAGGAAAGTGTCTCGCATGTACCTCAGTAGCCGCATGCAGACACTTTTGTTCCTCCACATGTCAGAGATGATGATCATGCACATGTCAAATCTTATTCATATGAGATTTCTAATTCATAGGATTCAGATGATCTAGACATAGAGTCAGTACAGTCAGATGTAGAATCAATGCATGCAGATGCAGATGCAGATCCAGAGGAGAGGCCCAATTGGGCCAATACTACTCTTCAGGATGTAGGGGATCTTATTGGGGATACAACTAATACTAGGAGGACTTGATCTAATTTTGAGGAGCCTTCTATTACACTCACTACCACTAAATGATTTCCACCTAGGAATATTTTCTTGGTTCAGTCTTCAGATCCGCAGTCTTATGGCGAGGCTGTTGGAAATCCCTTTAGGGAATCTGCCATGCAGGAGGAGTACAAATCCCTCCTCGGGAACCAAAATTGGGATTTGGTTCCCCTTCCTTCAAGAAGGAAACTTGTCAGGTGTAGATGGGTCTATAGGACCAAGAGCACAAAAGATAGAGAGGTTAGCAGATACCAATCCAGGCTAGTTGATGATACCTAAAAGTCCAGTAGAGAATATGGATTCCATATGTTTGGAACTTGACATTGCGGAAACCAAGGGATGGGAAGTCCATGAAATGGACGTGAAGAATGCATTTCTTCACGGAAATCTCTCTGAGTATATCTATATGGAGCAGCCCCAGGGATTTATGCATGATTTATCTTTGGTCTATTGACTGAAGAAGTATCTTTATGGCCTCAAACAGGCTTTGAGGGAATGGTATGCCAAGATGGAATCCTACCTGTTGTCACAAAATTTTGTATGTTGTAAGTCAGACCTGAATGTTTTAATGCTCAGGATGGCTAATTCACTTCTACTCCTAGTTTTGTATGTTGATGATTTGTTGATCACATGTTGCTCGAATTCAATGATTGTTGCATTCAAGAGGATTCTACGTGATAGGTTCTTGATAAAGGACATGCATCCACTACATTTCTTCCTTGGACTCGATATCATTCAAGGTGCATCAGGCATCAAACTGTCTTAGGCCAACTATGCACGAGATCTCCTTGAGATATTTCACATGACAGACTACAAGTCTAGCCTGAGTCCTTTCCTATCAGGAGTCATAATTGAATATGGTGGGGAAAATCCACTGGATGATAGCACATTGTACAGACAGCTAGTGGGGAGCTTGTTTTATCTCACACACTCCAGAACAGACCTCTCCTATGCGGTTGGAGAAGTTTCCAGTTTCATGCAGAAGCTGCATGAGCTACATTGGAAGGCTAAAAAGTGTATCCTTCGATACGTACAAGGAACCATCACCTTTTGGATTCACTATGCAGTAGACTCTACATTGGACCTCATCGGGTTCACTGATTCTGACTGGGTTGGAAATAGCATTGATCGAAAGTCTACATCTAGTTACTCACTCAGTCTTGGTTCTAGGTCTATCTGTTGGTCGAGCAAGAAGCATGTTGTTATTTTTCTATCTTCAGCCAAGGCAAAGTACAAAAGGGTAGTTAACAAAACCATTCAGGCTATGTGGCTACAACATTTTCCCACTGAGTTGGGAATTCAGTTTCATCGGTCGATCATCATCTGGTGTGATAACCAAAGCACTTTGAAGTTCTGCAAAGATCCATTTTAAAGGCAGCAGACGAAGCACATAGAGATCCACATGCACTACATATGAGACTTAGTACATGAGGGGATCATCGACCTGCAATTATATCCTTCAATAGAAAAGACTGCAAACATCTTCACCAAGACCTTCACTGAGCAGAAGTTCCATTCTCTATATAGTCGTCTTGGAGTGAAGGACACGGTTTCCTAGCAATTGTTAGTTCTTCTTTTTACATACATTGTACTTTGAGGGGGGGGGGGGTTCCCATGAGGTTTTCCCTCTCTCCTCTTTTATTTCATTGTATATTTTTTATTTGGGTACCTAACATGGCCTCATTTCTGAGACCCATAATTTATTTTCACCATAGTGATGTTCAGCGAGGGTGTTGGAGATACTTCACACACACCTAGGATTTATTTTTCCTAATGTTTTCCCAATGTTTATTAGCCATTATTCAGTCTCCTATAGTTTAGGGAGAATATTCCTTTTGTATAATATTCTCTTCAGTTCACACTTTAGTTTGATCAGTTGAGTGGATTCTAGATGCCACATTGGAATTATCACCATGCAGTATTAGGACCATCACTAGCTAATGCGCATTTTCCTTGGGACCATCACCAGACTAGCGCATTACTCATGATTCCTTGGTATCCTCCTCACTTCACTTTGTTTCAGTTAGTTAAATCGAGACTGGGATACTATTTAACTCAGACTAGGTGGCAGTTCACTCTCGTAACTGCCTGAGAGACTATATTAGGCGGCATTTTACTCTTGTAATTGTTGGTGTGTGTCCATATCACTCTAGAACACCACTATGGTGCATTGAATTCTCCTCCAATCCACATTATTTGAGTTATACAAAGTATATCATGTGTAAATTATCATTCATTCATTTGGTTAATGGGAATTCTTCCATTCTTTCTCTCCTGATTCTCTTTTCTCATATTTTCTCTACAACCATGTATGTCATTTTCTAGCTAGATCTATTCTATGAAGGTTCAACATATTTACAAGAACATATGAGTGTGAATTGAGAGTTTTGCAGCAGTAGATGATGAGTAAGAGAGAATTGACTAAGTAATTGAATAAGGGATTGAGCATTGACAGAGGAAAATTTTGCAGCGGCGAAGTGAACAGAGCACTTACAAAAATGATTCACGATGAGTAGCAGTCGAAGGAATTCAAGAGAGATGTTTCACACAAACACGCGAAGTTCTTCGAGAAAATATCATGAAAAGAACATAGAAGTGATAGATCCCCTAAGTACAAGAGATGTGGAAGAGTTTTTGGGTTGTGACAACAAAATAATGGTATGAGTGGTCGATGGCACAGACCCTCATCGATCCCATATAATGAACCCTCCAAGAGAGATAGCCTAACAGAGCATGTGAGAAGTCTAGGTATGAAAAGAGAGACCAACTTGGAAATAGTAGCAGTCGGAGAGGCTCTTGAAAGAAATCAGAGTTGATAGAGGAACGCAGAACATGGAAATCGAGGAGATGGGACCTGTAATATATAGTCACTTAGATACAATTGAGACTGGTCACAATAAACCTTGTATATGTCTATCACCCTATCTAGATGGAGGTTGTTGCAGTTGAGTTACCTATGCAAACCGATATGCATGGGTGGTACACAATGAGGATAATTTTGTAGCGATAGAGACCCAGAACATTGGTGCATGCTTGATTGGGATGAGCAAGGAATTGAGTGTGGGGAAGATGTTGTAGGGGCTTCTAGTCCCTTTTCATCATACATTAGAGTTAATACATAAATGTATGTAATAAAGAGGATAAATCCAAGTAAATACATGTAACAAATGGAAAATGCATAAAAGAACTAAATTAATGATTAGTTGGAGCGACTACAACTGCTCCAACCATTTACCCTATGTATTTATAATCATCAAAAAGGAATAAACGATGGATTGGTTACCCTTCCCAATTAATCTCTTCTTTCGTGAGTATGTGTGTTTTGTGCTTATAATGTAGTCTCTCTATGAATTTTGTTGTAATCTACAAGATTACAACATTTCTATTCTCCTGGTCTTCTACACAATCTGTCAAAAACTGGTTTACCAAAAATGTGGCCCAATTCATTTGGACCCCCTCTACACATTTTTCCACAACTGTGATTATTGCGGCTGACACTTCATCCTTTCGGAATTTCCTCAAAAAATTGCAAGCCAATACCTGCATCGCAACGTGCACAACATCATCATTGATGCTCACGACATCCAACCCCCTCTTTCCCCTAAAGGTGTGAAATTTATCCTTCATGGATTCTGCTAGTGATTTCTCCCCTGCTTTATTTGTGAACAATGTTTCTAGATCCTCTCCTAATTTTGAAAAACCTGTGATTTGGAATCAATTAGTTAGGTATCAATTGAAACCAGTGGGTCCAGCCACAATTTTCCTCCATGGACGCAACTGAGTAGTATCTTGACACAAGCATTTATTTCTAGGCTACGCCCAAAATAGGGAATCTCTAGTAGGTTCAATATCCCTAACCTCTCAAGTCTTATTTCCCACATCCGCAGTTCAAGTAGTATTGCTCCTATGCCTGGTATGATATTTGTGCACAAATACTTTTCCCTTGCTAGCTCGAAAAACTTAAATTCATCTGTGATATTGTGATCTGCAAACTTTAGGGATGCAATCTTGCCTAGCATGTCCCCTTCAACAATTACACCAGGTGGGATTTTAGGTGTGGCCAGTGAGTATTTTGCATCTACAGGTACTTTCTTGAGGCGTGTTGACCAAAATTTGGTCATCTATATTTTTCTACTCTTGGATTCATAAAATCCTTGATATAAAAAGAAGATATTTTTTGAACTTTTATAAGTTCACTCTGCATCCCTCAATCTTAGCTTCGTTATGCACTTTTCGGATGAGAAATTTGTTTCTGCATGCCTAAGTTATTCAAGATCTGGTCTAAAGGTCTGAAGGAGAGATAATGAAGAATTTTTCGAATTATCATGTTCTCCTCTCCATTTTCTAATTGTGAAGTACTTTCATCACTTATCTCCCTCACCTTCCATCTCCACACTTAACCATTTTTCTCTTTTCACCACTCTTCTCCATGTGCTCCACTAGTCTCTACACTTAGACGTTTTTGGGACTCTTCCTTCATCTCCTCATTGGGTTCACAGGTTTGCGAGTTTTCAGACCTTCATCTCCATCCAATTTCCTATGTTTTAAGTCCAACCAACTGCTTTATTACATTATACTTAGCCATTTTTCCAATTTCACGGGTTCGCAGGTTCAAGCCCTCTTCCTCCAAGTTTCGTGATCTCCACTTTGCACCCAAAGTTTCATGATATACATTTTGGACCATCAGATTTGTTGCGGGTGTCCATCCCCTAAATTATTTTATCCCTTCTGCATGCAAGTCCGACCGACTTCCTTTCCACACTTAACATATTTTTGATCATCCATAACTGCGGGTTCCCAGGTTGGCGGGTTCATAAAAAGCTCCATATTCAAACTCGCTCTCATCCGACCAAATTCCCTTATATACTTAGTTTATTTGGATCACTCATCCAACCGTGGGTTTGCGGATTGGTGGGTTAATGGAAATTGCATTATTAACTTCACTCACCTCCTCTCCCTCATCCCCTCTTGTCCCATCTTACATACTTAGCCAAATTCTTAAAGCTATTCCAAGGCATGAAAACTAGAGAATAAGAATATGATATGTGGAGATGATGTGGAACATTCTCATGATGGCATGGCATGACATGGATGATGACAGGATTCCAAAAAAATATTATTTTATTCGACAATTTTCCAAGGGCCGAATCCTCCAAGCTCCATAATTTATTCTCTTATCGTGTTTCTTGCTAACTGTATCAAACACTTAGTATTATATATCATGAAGAATATAATCCCAATTAATGTGGGATATAATTTTAAACCAAAAAGTCGAATTTTGTGAAGGGAAGCACGAAATTCATCCAAGGGCCCACATTTGCCCATCATTTTTTATCGACGGTGGCTGAGCGTTGATCTTGCGAAGGCCATAACTTGATCTTTGGTTGTTGTAATCACGCAAAATCTATACCGTTTGAAAGGTATTTAGATGTAGAAGATGGTGGTATAAGTTTCAAGTATTGAAATTTGATACATTTTCTCATAAATTAAAATATCATTCAACTACATTTTTAACGGGCCTGCATGACAACTGAACTTCACAAGCTCATATCTTGAGATCCGGGTGATGGATTTGCAAAAAAATTGTATCGTTGGAAATATGAGATGAGGAAGAGAACATCAGAAGTGGTTTACATGGATAAAATTTTGGTTTTAAATTCCATAAAATTAAATTACTACCGTCCTATTTTAATGGAAAGTTAATTAATTCTTTTTTAAATAAAAAGTTTAATTAAAACTTTTAGTAAAAAAGGAGAGGGACCCATTTTCAATATACTTATATTAATGATGTGAGTTCATTAATTAGGAATTAATGAGGAATTAATTAAAGGAAATTTTTCAAGAAGAAACTTGTATGGGAATTTCTAGAAGGGAGAAACCCTAACTACTCAAGTACTTAGAAAATCTCTTCTTAAAAAGAGAATAGAGGCTTCATCAATAGGTCCAATCATCAGTATCGTCAGAGGGGCAGGGAAGAAGATAAGAATAAGAAGAAGGTACATCCATGGATACACAATCAAGCTTCTGATCAAAAGAAATAAATCTCCATCTTCCCCATTTTTTTATATTCTTCTACACCACTTCTCATAGCTTTATGCTTGAATCTCAAAGTTGGGCACAAGGTTGAGTTGTTGAGTGTTCTTATTGTATTCTTCTAAGATATTTTCTTATATGATCATGGAATATTTTCAGCCACATACATGGATTTCAAATATTTTGTAATGAAGAACATATTTCATGAATAAAACTCCACAAAGAATTGCTTTGGGGTTGATCTTGACTGTATCTTGTAACTTTGTGTTTTAAGTATGAGATATTTGAGGTTGACCTATCAAATTCTCTTTTGATATTGATAGTAGTACTGTTTTAAAATTATTTGAGATGATCAAATTATTCTCTCTTATTTTTTATGAAGAAGACATGGATGTATTTATGTATGAATAAGAAGATTTTGTGTGATGTTGATCACAATTTAATTATGATGTTGAATCCCTCCAATATTTTCCTATTGTAAAAAGACTTGTGTTGCACATAAATATCATATTGGGTTATTGAAGAAACATTTTCATTTAAATCCAAGTAATAAATATTTGGGGTTTGTTTTCTAGCACTCTCCCTACTCCAAGATATTAAAAGATATATCTTTTAGCCAAAGAAGAGAACCACCTCTCTAAAAATGAAGGGGGACTAATGTCCTCATGAGGTTTTCATTTCATTCCTAACGGATTCAAGCATCAATAAAGTGTTGTGTATTTTTGTGGTGGGATATAGTCCCTCTGAAAACTTGACCGTGAAGCTGAAGCTCTGAGTGTTTCTTTGAACACTGGTGCAACTAGTGATATTTTTGGTTACATGCATGTTGTTGTTGGTGGTGCTCCAACTTTTGGTGGGGCCATTGTTCTGTGCGACACATTTATTTTCTTTCTCTTGTTGTGTATGTTCCAGCTCTGGTTCATCTTTGTATGCTTTGTATGCTCACAACCTTGAGTCATTGAAAATAACCTTCCTTGTCGAGCCATTTTACGCTTTTATCACCCTTAAATAATTGTAACATTTCTTGCATGCCAAATGTAAATGTCGAATCCGGTCAGAATATGCGATTAATACTTTCCTTAATATGGAATTAATGCCAAATCCTTCGTCGGTTCTTTCCTTTGATCTTCCAGTCTGTCCTGATCCTTGATGTTTCCTTCTATTTATGGATACACATCTTTTGTATGTTTCATCATTTATGGATTTCTAACCATCATTTCTGTTCTTTAATGCCCCTAACAATCCTCTTACCGCGCATGAATTTTTCATAAACTTAACTTCCATGGTGTCATTTTTTCTATCTATGTTATAATATCTATTTCTACGTGATACTTCTTTCTTCTTGTTTTCTGAATTTTTATTTGTTTTCTTCTATTTTCTACTTTTTGTTTTCTTTTATGTGATTTACTTCCCTACTATAGTACAATTACTATGATACATGTGGTATGGCACAATTCATATTACTACGCAGATGGTTGGAAATCTCTATAGAGTTTGAGTTGAATTCCATTCACCATTCCTCCCAGTGTTTCTCCACTCACTGTTTCCAACTGTGCAACACCTACCTTCGTCACATGTTGAATTACAGAGGGTCATAATCAATGCATTCGAAACTTTCCTGGATGTTGCATGAACTTAATGTTGTATAGTAGTACTAATTTTCCCACTTGAAACTTTTGTGTTTAATATGTATATCATGCCATGCCTTTTCCCTTGCCTTTTGAACTTGTTGGTGGAATCCTACGACAAACCGATCTTCCTCAAGATGTAATAATTGTGACAATATCTTCTCTACTGCACCAGAGTTCAAAAGATCAATAATCGTTGCAACGCACAGGCTAAGTAGAATAAACTCTATCAACATTACTTCTTCTTGTCCACAAACCAACCTAAAATGTGTTTATCGTGTCAAATGTTTGCTTGTAGTCATGTATGCCCATAATATTGCAGGAACTCTTGAGTCCCAATCATCTCTCCCTACGTTGCAGATCTTTGTCAAGGAATTCTCCAATATTTTATTAAAATATTCTATTTCTCCATTAGATTGAGGGTGATACAATGTACTCTTTTGGTGATGAACTTGAAATTCCTCAGTCAAGGATGCAATTGTCTTATTTAGAAAGTGTGTTCCTTGGTCATTAAGAAATGTGGGGGCGTCCAAATCATGTGACTACATTCTCAAATAGAAACCACACAACAATTTTTGCAGTGCAGTCTGTTATCACTCCAAGAGTCACTCCCAGACTGCAAATGAGAGTAATCTTGGTAACATAGAAATATAAATGGATTAAAATAGTTTGAATAGGATAAACAAGAGAAGAGTAAAAATGAGGGCATCGGACTGCTGCAAATACATTCCATTGGGCATGGAGTTATAACATCCTACAGATCAAAGGCAATCAATCGGCCTACCAGAAAAAAGGCTTATGCAAAGATGGATAGAAGAATAGAAGGTAAATAGAGATAAGAATATCCACATAACAGAGATCCTTTCTATAATATAGATTAAAGGTTTCTTGAACAATAATCTGTGATTAACAAGCAATTACCACAAATCCTTTGCAGCTCATGAATTCATTAACCAAAGGCATCTTTTGATCTTCAAAGTCTGTAAATATTACTAAAGAAAGATGACACGATAAAATGATAACAAAGAACACAAAGTCTGATAAGAAACTCTCATGAATATCTAATGGAAAAAATGCTAATTACAACAAGCCCTCAGGCTTACAATTGAGCAAATAAATTGTTTCTCTAGCTCTCTCCTCGCTTGGATCATGAATCCAAACCCTTCTCCTCAAGATATATCCTTCCTTAAATAGAAAATATCATCCAAATAACCTTAGGAGGTCGAATAACATCTCCTCCATTTGATTCTAAGCCTTGGAGATAGGTGGCAACAATCAAAGAGACAAAAATCCAACGAACTGCTAATTTTCAGGAATTTGTTGGAAGTCATTAATAAATTGTTTCTGCCTCATGCATGAGGCCTTTTATGGAGATAAATATTAGGTGAAGGTTCCCCTTTACATATAATTGTTCCTTGAGAATCCATTTGAATCCTCCTTGATAGGTGGCAACCTCCCAACAAGGCAAATATCAAAACCGTGACCGCTACAGGAAATTAGGTAGCATTGTTGTAAAACAGTTGGTAGTGCCACTTCTATGTCTAATATATCTCAAACCATACCACATTTTGAAAAAATAATAGAGGATTTTTTTATTTGGAATGTTATGAAACAAAACCTCCTCCGGTTTTCAAAAATACCTTCTCAATTGTTCATAATCCAAATTTCAATTTAGTGTCTCAAAACTGGTAAAATAACTCTGCACAATTCGTTTTCTACCAGAATTTAGGTAGCTCCCACCTGTGTGTCTGCGTGCAATTCGATAGCATAAATCCATGGGTTCTTTTGATTCTTGGGAACTTGTGAGAGTTTTTTCAATGCTTGTTCTTGCTACTTGGCACCTTAACCAATCTTGTGCCAACATAGGCTCCATGGGGGATAGAGTCCTCCCTGTGAGGCTCTAAGAACTCTTGTAGTTTTAGTGCCTTATCCTTTGGTCTTGTGGAGTCATGCTCTGCTGCATTATGTTGAAGACAACATACTGACAACTTATATTACTCTACTTTCAAACACAAATAAAACATGCATGCTCTTGATGGAGCTTATTTATGTACAAAACCTAATCTAACTGAATTTTACAATGGGCTAGGTGAAGGAAAAATTCCACCAAATCCATTCAAGCAACTTGTTGACATGATTCTTTATAATGCCAATGATTGGCAGCAGACAAAAGGAATATTAAAATGGTTTGAAAACATTTCCTATATCTCCTCTGACTGTTGTTGACACAATAAATTTTACAGGTTCCAAAACATTTGAGAAATACAACTCCATATACACCCCTACAGGGTCATAAGAATGGTGAAAAAACACATGGGACTGATAGCATAATTCTTTTTCCACTTCAAGTTTCTTACTGTAAAATGTGGGTACAAGTGGAAGAAGGATTGACGTAGGTGGTTGTTGATCCACTGATGACTGTTGATTTACTTCTGGCTGTTTATAAATGATCTCTTCGTGTGCCTCAACTAAGGGTTGCTCCTAGTCAAATCTTCAGGTTATGTCTTCTGTGACAAGGCCAAACTCTGCATCCTACTCCCTGTCTTCATAGTAATCAAATACATAATAATCTTTCAGCTCATCGTCACTAGAATATTCATCAAAAACAGGTTGCCCTTCATACCTATAATCAACCTCTAAAACAGTAATTTCATCAATAATATAATTGTTAAAAATATCCATTTCAGGAACAGTAGTAAATGTTGCTTCTAGTTGTTCATACACATGATTTTCATCTGAAACAAATTTATGAATGTTGTCCTCTCTGAATACAGGAGTATTCTTTATGATTTCATTTGGATAGTGAATAAAATCGTTTTCATCTTTATATTCAGTAGAGCAATCTAACAAATCTGGAGCACATTCTAAATATCCCTCACAATAGTTATGACAAATACTTTCAGAGGGATAAAACCTTTTGCGGTTTTCATTGAATACTCTATGGAAATCCTTCAAGGATGAAATGATGGAAGGGGGTAATGAGAAATACCATTTACGTGCATCCCCATCCAATGAATATATGAACATTTTCATCAATATATCTTCATGATGGATGTCAAGTTGTTGCATCAAAGAATGAAATTCGTGAACAAGCTCAACAGGGTTGTCATCCTCACTTTCATAAAATCTAGGCAACAGATCTTGCCATTCATCAATAAGAGGCACAGGATGTGGATAATCATCTATGGCTGACAAATTGAGTGGGGCAAACCTCCTGGCCAGGATAGCGTTCATATCCATTTAATTGGTCTCATTCCATTGGAGTCACCAACAAATTTTGAACAATGGAGTCACCACGGTGAATGTGCAGTCTTGAAGGTGTCCAACTTCAGTCACCATCTAAAGCTAGAGCTGTGCAATGTCGTTCTTCCCAGGGAGATTTTCAATCTGCTCAAATCCTTCCCTGGCAATGGTGCCAATTATGTTATCACTCCAAGAGTCACTCCCAGAATGAAAATGAGAGTAAGCTTGGTAACATAGAAATGTAAATGGATTAAAATAGTTTGAATAGGTGGATCAACACGAGAAGAGTAAAAATGAGGGCATCAGACTGCTACAAATACATTCCATTGGGCATGGAGTCACAACATCCTACAGATCAAAGGCAATCAAGTCACCTACCAGAAAAAATTCTTATGCAAAGATGGATAGAAGAATAGAAGGTAAACAAGAGAAGAATATCCACATAACAGAGATCATTTTTGTAATATAGATTAAAGGGTGCTTGAACAATAATATGTGATTAACAAGAAATTACCACAAATCCTTTGTATCTCATGAATTCATTAACCAAAGGCAGCTTTTGATCTTCAAAATTTGTAAATATTACTCAAGACAGATGACAAGATAAAATGATAACAAAGAACACAAAGTCTGATAAGCAACTCTCATGAATCTCTAATGGCAGAAATGCTAATTACAACAAGCCCTCAGGCTTACAATTGAGCAAATAAATTGTTCCTCTAGCTCTCTCCTCTCTTGGATCATGAATCCAACCCCTTCTCCTGAAGAGATATCCTTCTTTAAATAGAAAATAGAATTCAAATAACCTTAGGAGGTTGAATCAGATCTCCTCCATTGGATTATAAGCCTTGGAGATAGGTGGCAACAATCAAATAGACAAAAATCCAACAAACTACTAATTTTCAAGAATTTGTTGGAAGTCATTAATAAAAAAAATCCACCTCATGCATGAGGCATTTGATGGAGATAAATCTTAGGTGCAGATTTCCCTTTACATATAAATGATCCTTGAGAATCCATTCAAATCCTCCTTGACAGGTGGTAACCTCCCAACAAGGAAAATATCAAAATTGTGACCGCTACAGGAAATTAGGTAGCGCCGTTGTAAAACAGTTGGTAGTGCCACTTATATGTCTAATATCTCTCAAACGATACCACATTTTGAAAAACTGAGAGATTTTTTTGTTATTTGGAATGTTATGAACAAAAACCTCCTCTGATTTTCAAATATACCTTCTCAATTGTTCATAATCCAAGTTTCAATTTAGTGACTCAAAACTACTAAAATAACTCTGCACAATTCATTTTCTGCTAGAATTTAGGTAGCGTCCGCCTGTGTGTCTGTGTACAATTCAATAGCATAAATCCATGGGTGATTTTGATGCTTGGGACCTTTTGAGAGTGTTGTCAATGATTTTTCTTGACACTTGGCACCTTAACTAATATTGTGCTAACACAGTCTATGACAGGTGTTGCTTCTACCCACCTGGTCAAATACTCCATCGCAGTGATTATGTACCTAGCTACAGATCTTCTTTTCAATGGGTTGATTGGCCCCACAAAGTCTATTTCTCATTTATCAAACACTTTCAATGTAACCTGTGGGTATAGAGGAATTTCATCCCTCCTAGATGGATTTCCCACCCTTTGAAATATGTCACATGCCTGAAAGTACTCTTTAGCATCTTTATGAAGTGTGGACCACCAAATCCCTGCTCACAAAATATTTTCTGCGGTCTCTTTTTTGGCTTAGTGTCCTCTTGAAATCCCCTCGTGCACTTTTGTGAGTATCGTAGGCCATTCATGCTCTAGAACACATCATCTCAATATTCCATCTACACCTAGTTTGTATAAGTTCCCTACAATCAACTAATAATATTTTTCTTTAACCACTAATTGTTTCTTCTGTGCAACTCTCAAGTTTGATGGAGCAATGCATGTACTTAGAAACTGCATGATGTTTGTGAAGTATTCATCCACCATCTTAAATGCAAATAATTGTGTGTCCGACAAGCTTCCATCTAGATATCTTTCATCTTCTCCTGATAGTATGTGCAATAAGTGATCAAGTAATGCATTGTTCCTTGGTTTCACAACAATCTCAAAATCGTATTCCTAAAACATCAGTAACCACCCGCATATTATGTTGCGTTGTTATATTCTTTGTAGTGAAAGTATATTCGAGGTGATCCAGATTTATGAGCAGAAATAAATGAATAACAGATTGAATACAGTGACACGGAGATATGGAGAACAACAACAGATATCCAGTGAACAATAACTTCTATTGAATAAATAAAATAAGTTGAAACTATAAAACTGCAGAACTAAAAACAACTTGCTCGAATGGTGGTAGTTATCTCTGAGAAGATATGTGGCTTCTATGCACATTCATCTAAGAAGAATGATTACAACGAGGCTCCAAAGGCCTTTTTTAACATTACTCATGAATGTCAAAACCCTAGACATCCAAAAACCTAACCCTAGGAGATGAAACGCCAAAAGTTATGTGGGCCTCGATGGGTAAGTTGGTACCTCAACTTCTCGGGGTTGTAACTTTTGCATACGACCTCCATTTTAGGTGTGTGATAACCCGTTAGAAATTATTTTCAAGAACTACACATTATTCCATAAAACTCTAACTCCATCTACAGTTTGAATGTGGCAAGCCAAAAAAACATTGTTTAGGGCCCCAAAATGGCCCTAGAAGTACAAGAATATATATTGACATGAGAAATTCCAAAATAAGGCAGTTGGAATAGGTGGGAAACCACCAATATCCACCTAAATGTTGTGTAGGAATTTAGGACAGCCCTGGAAGTGCATAACCCACAATTGCAAATAAATTTCATCATTACAGAGAAACGTGCTAAACTAAAAACTGTCAAGATGAACTAGTTGGAATAGGTGGGATATCCACCTGGATCAGTCCTCCCCCCTTAGTAAGTAATGGTCTCCATTTCATTGAGTACCCCCATCAGGTGAGGAAATTTCTACTAATTTTTTCCCCGGTTGAGCCACTTTCCTTGGTGCAAGAGTTTCTCTACCTTGACAACCTGATAAAGCTAGATCCTCTACTGGCGAGTGCCCTTGACATGTGTGCCCACTATCTGATCAATGGATTCCTATTCCATGCAGTATGAGTGGAGATTTGTTTGTGTCAACTATTCTATGATCTCTCAGGTGTCCAATAATGGTGGAAAATATGGCTGAAGGAGGTCCACATTGAACATTGGGTGCAATCCAAGGAAGGGGGGAGTGTTGAGCTCAAAATAATTGTCACCTACGAACTTGGAGATAGTGTAAGGCCCATAGTGAAGTGGACAGATATTTCTATGGGGATCTTTAATGCGCTATTTCTACAAATGTAACCATACCTTGTCTCCCACTTGAAACTTGTGTGGTACCCGATGTTGATCATGGCATTGCTTGTACTTAGCATTGGATTTCTGAAAAATCTCATGGACCTCTTGGTGGATGTGTTGAATCCGCTCAATGAATATGGTGTAAATTTCAGCCTTAGACTGAACATGAGAGGATTATGCATGTGTGGTTGCAAGAGGTAGTGCAAGATCAATGGGACCTGTTATCTCCCACTTTTAGGGATAACTAGGAGATCATGTCTCGAGGCCCACAGGTCCTAGACATGGAGTACCAAGAGCCAGATCGATTTTTAGCATGGCCCTGGAGGGCCCATATTTTCTCCCTTTCAACACCTCTACTTTGCCAACAACAACAACATCCATCACCATTGGCTTAGTCTTGTGTCTTAAATGGTTCTTGCTCCATGAGGTAATGAGTTCGAGAATCATGGTATGTGTCACTCTGATCCTCAAAACCTTTGAATATGTGCATTTAATTCCTTTTTTTCTAACGAATGCTTGGATATTATACTTTCACACTTGACCATATCTAGGGGGGATGACAGGATTCCCTAGTAATCCTGTGTCCATAGGTTTTGGTTTGTCATTGGGGGGATTACTGAAGAGTCATCCTCCACTCCTGTCATAGCACCACTTTTTCATCTTGCATCCCGCTCATCTATCCCATTACACTTGTCTGGGCACTGGGTTGGCCAATCATTTTTGGGTTGCACCTTACAGTGTGGGAAGAAGGGGATAAAGGCATAGAAGGTAAAATCAAGCTAGCAAAAGATAAAATCCTAAAAATAGAACCTTGAGATGCTTCGCCCAGGGATCCCTGAGAAAGCAGTAAAAGGCTTCTCAGCAAGAAACAAGAGGGACCCATAAAAAATAATAAAAAACAAGACCTACTCAGAGGATAGGGGGTCTCATCACAAGCCAGCCTATTAGGTCCATGGGTACCTAGCAGTATGACACCACTAGCATCTGGTTACCACGCCAGGGTAGTGACTCTTGGTTGCATGGACAAGAGAAAGGGGGTCTCATCACGAGCCAACCTTCTCATTTCTATGAAATTACATATGGGTAACGCTTCCACCACTGGTTACCACACCAGGGCAGTGTCCCCTGAATAGATTTTTGAAGAAAAAGAAATAAGAATAAAGAATAAAAGGCATGAATTGGGCTTGGAAAAAATTGCATCCAGGACAAGTGTGCAGATCGCCTTCTACAAAGGCACCCACAAGTAAAAATTTGCATTCCCCTACTTCCATTGTACCCATTGTCAAGATATCCCTTATCCACATCACCCACTTACAAGGCTTAGATGAAGTCTTTTCCAGGAACTTTCCTTTTCCAGTGGACACTAGCCCAATAGGATGCCCTATCACTTTCCCCAAACTTGTATTGCAGGCTTGTATAATGTCTTTTAGATTTTAACTGGGATAATAGGGGTTTTATGAACATGTTTAATAATATTTATGATGAGATGTGATTGACATTTCTATGATCCCTGTGACTTATGATCCCTTGGAGGGCATATATGTTGATGTGCAGGATCATGCCCGACGGACAGGTACCATGTTGGACAGGTACACATGGGGAGATGATTAGTTCGAACCTCCATGGGGCTGAAGATCCCACCCGATGGATGTTGAGGCCCCAGTAGGGGGAAGAGATAGGACATGGGGGTTTTGAAAGGAGAGAAGGAGGACGTCTTGCAGAGGCACCCCGACAGAGCCTGACCTAGGGGGGTTGTCCCCTTTTCAGTGGAGCGTTGTCCTTGGAAAGCCTAGGACGTTATCTATGAGATCCATGACATCATTCTTGCTTCATGGACGCTTTGGCAGATGGACAAAGCAGTTTGGCACATGTGGCATCTTGGAGAAGCCCAAGGAGGGCTAAGTTTTTCTCTTGAATGTTGCATTTGCCCTAAAAGGGGCTAACATCACCCTAGAGAGGGGATGACGTCTCTCTTTTTCTTGATTAGGGTTTTATTTTAAGCATTTAATGTAAAACAGTATGATTTTAGTATTTTTTCCTTGTCGACCTTTTTCATGACCTAAAAAGTAAAATTAGATCATGGTACTATATAAATTGAGGGGTTTTACCTTCATTTTTTCATCATCTTTCACTCACTCATTAGTGAGGTCTGAAATTTGCGCCACTCTTGGAGTTCTTGGCTGAAATTGGGAGGTGCACTTGTTGAAGGAAGACATTTTTGGACTTATATTGACATTTTTGGCATTTCTCTTAGTGGAAGGTGTTACAACTAGGGTTTGCCATACGATTTCTTGGTTAAATGTAAGTGAATTTTTTCAAAACTTCTTAATTGAATGGTTGTAGTATTATTTTCTTCCATCTATTTTTATAATTTTTTGAATAAACCCTAGGTGACAAGAACACATTGAAGGTCCTAGTCTCATGTCCCCATCAAGATTTTTAGACATTTGTTGAAGAGGATAGAGCCTTGCCTTAGAAACACTCCATCCCTCTTCTTCCTGTTAGCCGTTTTCTTATTTGTTGAGCTAAGAAGGAGAAAACGCATCAAGGCCTAGTTCCCCTACACCTTGGTGAGCCTATTTTCCCTAGGGTTTTCCTGGTAAAGAATTTCCATAGCAACACGTTACCTGCAAAACCTCTTGTCTTAGTTTTAAGGCATCATTTTGAGCTAGCCATTTTTCCATTTAAGATAAGGAAGAAGGAGAGATCACTAAGGCCTAGTTCCCCTACACCAAAGTGAGCCTCTCTCTCCTAGGGTTTCATCCTTGAGGCCTTGCCATAGAAACACCTCAAGGTCTAACCCTCTTGTCCTTAGTCTTACTACTTTCACTTGATCCTTCAACTTTTGTGTCCTTTCCTTTTGACTCCATCTACCCTAATAAGGCATTGATCTAAGGCCTCCTTTGTCTTGAGTAACTTGATCACAATTTCAATCAAAGACTTTGAGAAATTACTAATATTTCCAACCCTAGCCTAAGACTAACCCTACTAACTCATTATTGTCGTCATCCTTTGATATAAACATCATTGTGCAACTATAGTTTTATTTTCAAGCAATTGAATGGTTGTTTAAAGGCAGTATCTAATGAAGTGTTAATTTGTCATATTGAATGCCAAGTTTCTTTAGCATTTATTGAAGAAATGATATTGAAATTATTTTCTATTGTACAAACATTGACTTCGTCAATATTTATTGTTCAATTGCTTATATTCAAGAAATTCATTGATCATATGAAGTACTAACCAGCAAGAAAGCCTGCATATGAATCGTTTTATTGTTGTCTTGTTCTCGGGCAGGTGATCTTATTGGTTGTTACTTCTGGGCATATTTATTGGCTATAATCCTGGAATTTTTGATTAGGTGGTGACTTGTGAGGGGGGATAATTATCACTTAGCCTTGCTAAAACCTCTTTCCTTCTCAAAACCCCAAGTAACCAGGGATGTCTCCCTTGGGCCTTCCCTCCCTAAATAGAAAGAACCTTCCCATCGAGGTGACAGTGGGTGGGATTGGTTCAGTTATGCCAGTTTGATCTCTTTTCATCTATCCATTATCCTAACTACAAATTGTGCGATAAAATTTGGCATCGTTTCCAGGGAACACTGAGTCAAACCTTCCTCAAGATAACACTTTTCAATAAGCCTTGCCTCTAGAGTATTTATCCTACAAGCTTACCTGGAGAATCCACTTTGGGTGTTTTCCCTTATCTTTTTGATAGCTTCAAGAAATTTATCTAGAGACTCCACTAACTATAGGGAGGTACAATAATACTCTTCAATCTTTCAGAAGAAATCCCCCCTGAAACTCTCCTGTTGTAAAATCACTTTTTTGAAGGGAGTCTTCCTTTGAAAACCATGTCTAGCTCAGCAACTCAGACCAATACAATGAAGCCAAGAAATAATGAAAGACAATGGTCATCTAGTCTTTTCAAACCACTAAACATGTTAGCCATACTAGGCTACCCTAGGAAAATTCCACCCAATTATGAGAAGTGGTTGCCTAAATTTATTGGTACTGATGCAATCAGTGCTAAAAAACACATGAGCAATTTCAGGGCATTTTTTCAGCTTCACCCCATTAGTGATGATGTTGAAGACCTAGTCATGAAATTTTTCTTCCGCTACCCTCCTTGATGCTTCAAGGCGTTGGTATATTAGTCTTCTTGATGGCAGCATTAAAACCATGGACAAACTAGAAGAAGCCTTTATCAAGAGATGGATCATCAAAGAAGACCCCAACATGCTTCTTACTAGATTGAACTCCCTTTGGAAACATGAAAATGAATCCATTCGGGAATTCCACACCAGGTTTGAAAATTTGATGCAGAATATCCATGTAAGCCATCATCCAAGAGATAATTATCTTGTCTATATTTACACCAATTCTTTCACTGGTCATCTAGGGTATCTTCTCAGGGAAAAAAACCCCTAATCGATCCAAGAGGCTCAAGAATTATACACCAATATTGAAGGAAACCTCCATTCATCTAATATTGAGCCTTTCACAAACCCAATGGAGAATATGGATACTAAACCTAAGATATTCCACAACACTGAGCCTTCTTCTGACCTTTGTGCCAGCATGGAAAAACTACAAGCTACTGTGGATGGCATGATAAAAAAATCAAGAGATAATAATGAGTAGAATTGTCAACTTGGAAAGGTCCCAGAGCCAAGCACCTAGGGTCCCATAAAAAGGTCAATTCCAAAAGTGATCAGGGGATCAAATTTTGCTCAAAAATTCAAAGTGCTCAGAATCTCTTCAAACCGAACGAGAGCGTAGGCCTCGTCGTTGCGAACCCAACGCAAATCATTTTGTCTCAAACGGACGTCAGGAGCGAGAGATATAGCGATCTGTTCGTCAAGTCAAATAGGTAAAAAAAATGATGCTGACTGTACCAGTCCGTATAGTCCGTACAGTCCGACATGGCAGGACCATACAACTGTACAGAAGTGATGTGGCAAGTAATTGTTGATTAACTATTGTCGAATCAGGAAGTGACATGTGTCCTTTGGTGGAAAATGGTGTGAGGACACGTGGCCCAATCCGTGGGCGCCATGTGTCACTCATTGTTTGGTTTATGGTTGTATGTAAAATTATGGGAGTCCGCGGGGTTCGACCCCTGGACCTCCCCCACTATGTAAAGTCTTGACAAACCTCCGCTAACCAATGTACCGCCGCATGATTCTTGTTATATGTATGTAATTTAATACATTTCAAATAGCATATGTTGTAATGGGCGGGAGGTCGGGTTGGGGCTTAGCCCTGGCCCATGGTTGTTTTCATTGTATATGCCCGTGCTATATACATTATGGCCCGACAATTGTATACGAGCGGTTGTAAAGTTTGGTGCATAGCCTTTGGTCGTATGCCTTTAACCATATGACCATGTGTGGAGCGCGAGGGTTAGTTTCAAACGGTTGTAACTGTTAACCACCTTTTTGCCATGCGCACGGTCCTATGAGTCATATGCCCAGGTGCCTAGGCAGTTAGGGGCTGGCGCGCCCTTAACCGTTATACGATTTTCATCGTTGGTGCGATTGCACCCGGTGCTGGGTTTTCACGCTTTAAAATGCGTGTGAGCCAGGTTCAAACAAGAAGGGTGCGTTTTGTAGATGTAGAGACAACAAACTTGAAGGGGGAACTTCCAGGAGGCCTAACTTCTTCATTTTTCGACCGATTGAGGTGCCGAAAGAGCCCAGACAGGGGTTTTGGGACGCTCTGAAGCCATTGGAGCAGTCGGTTTGTCATTTTGAGCATTGTAAGACATGTTTTTTGAGCACCTTTTAGAAATTAATAATAATGATCCATTGGAAGCTGGACCAGGAGATGTAGCCCATAAGAGGGGTGAACTCCTTTATCAATTGTTTTGTTTATGTGCTTATGTTCATTGATTATGTTGCTGTCTATGTGTAATTTGCATAAGTAATCTTTTAATCTATGTGTTTCAAACTGATCCTTTTGCTTTAAACAAATAACTTTCACTTGCAATAATTTTTCAAGTCTTCTTCATTTTTAGATCAAGTTGGTATCAGAGCACTGGTTTTGAAGACTTGATTGTTTGCAAGTTTTGTTTCTGATGCTCACAAGGTTGAAACTCACAAGAGGAGAAGGTCAACTTGTGG
>ML778246.1:855086-899901 GCA_009831015.1 Picea engelmannii | reverse complement strand
TTGTTGGGAAAAGAAACCATTATTCACACCGATCATCAACCTTTGCAATACTTACAATCATAGTCAAAGCTACAACAAGCTAGGCACTTCAGATGGATGGGTTTTCTTCAACAGTTTCATTTGGTTATCAGGTATAAGAAGGGAATTTTTAACAAAGTAGTTGATATGCTTTCCAGGCCTATTGGTAGTGCTTCAGTTATTCTTAAGCAGAGTCCTATAATGCATGAAAGTTATGTGGAGCAATATGCTTTAGATACTGACTTTAAGGAAGTGTATGAAACTTTGTGTCACTCTAACCATGTTGAAGAATTGGATTATCATGTGCATAATAATCTCTTGTATCATCTTGGCAAGTTGTGTATTCCACAGGGGGAAAGAATCAACATCATAAGGGAAGCACACTCTTCTCTTATTGCCGGTCATTTTGGTGTAGGCAAGACAATGGCTAATTTGCAAAGATACTGCTATTGGCCTAATATGAATGAAATTGTTTCGCGATATGTTCGAGGATGTTCATTGTGTGCTACAAGTAAACCTAGCAATCGAAAGTTGGGTTTGTACACTCCACTTCCAGTTCCTTCTCGGCCTTGGGAAAGTATTTCCATGGATTTTGTTGGTGGTTTACCCATGTCGAGAAGAGGTCATGATTATCTTTATGTTGTGGTTGATAGTTTTAGAAAGATGTGTATTTTGATGCCTTGTACTAAGCGAGTAACAGCAGAACAAACAACACAGTTGTTCTTTCAAAAAATTTGGGTGCATTTTGGATTACCTAAGTCCATTATTTCTGATAGGGATTCTCGATTTGTTGGAAGTTTTTGGTCGAGTTTATGGGCACTCATGGACACCAAGCTTAAAAAGAGCACAGCGTTTCATCCGCAAACAGATGGTCAGACAGAGGTGGTAAATCGTACAGTGTTACATCTTCTTCGTGCTTATTGCAGCAAGCATCCTAAACTTTAGGATGAACATTTACACTACATTCAGCATGCGTACAATCGAGCTAAGCACTCTTCGACTCAAACGTCGCCATTTGAAGCATGTTTTGGCTATTTTCCCAAGTCGCCTTTAGATTTTATATTTGGCAAAGATATTGTTGTCGATGGTCAATATGACATTGATAGGGAAGAGAAGTTCATTGAACAAATTCAGTCGATACATCAGGTGGTGCAAGAGCAGTTGGAAAAGAGTCAGGCCAAGTACAAGACGAGACATGACAAGCATCATGTTTATCACAGTTTCGAAGTTGGAGATGAAGTTTGGCTTTACATCAACAAGGAGAGGCTTAAAGGGGAAGGTAAAAAGTTGAAACCGATTCGATATGGTCCTTTCAAGATTGTTGACAAGATTGGTAACAATGCTTTTCGTTTATATTTGCCTCCTTATATGCAGATGTATGCAGTTGTTAATGTTGAGATTTTGAAGTTGTATGAGACTCCATTGATTGATTATAAGGGAGAGGATGTTCAGATTCCTCCCATAGATGATTTTTCTCCAGAGTATCTAACAGAACTGCAGGAAGACACCATCCTTGACAAGAGAATGCGAACTTCGAAAAGAGGAAATGTGGAGTATTTGTGAGTTGGTCTTAAAGGGACGAATCCAAGCAAGGCCAAGTGGATTGAGGTTGGAAGGGTGAGGGAACTTTACCCTCATCTTCACATAGACTGAAAATAGTCTTTTGGAGGTCCAAAAGCTTCCCAATGGGGAGGTGTGATCAGGGGATCAAATTTTGCTCAAAAATTCAAAGTGCTCGGAATCACTTCAAACCGGACGAGAGCATAGGCCTCGTCGTTGCAAACCCAATGCAACTTGTTTCATCTCAAAACGACGTCAGGAGCGAGAGATATAGTGATATGTTCGTCAAGTCAAACAGGTAAAAAAAATGATGCTGACTGTACTAGTCCGTATAGTCCGTACATTCTGACATGGCAGGACCGTACGACCGTACATAAGTGATGTGGAAAGAAATGGTTCATTGACTGTTGTCGAATCAGGAAGTGACACATGTCCTTTGGTGGCAAATGGTGTGAGGACACGTGGCCCAATCCATGGGCGCCACGTGTCACTCATTGTTTGGTTTATGGTTGTATGTAAAATTATGGGAGTCCGCGGGGTTCGACCCCCATACCTCCCCCACTATGTAAAGTCTTCACAAACCTCCACTGACCAATGTACCGCCGCATGATTCTTGTTATATGTATGTAATTTAATACATTTCAATTAGCATATGTTGTAATGGGCGGGAGGTCGGGCCGGGGCTTAGCCCCGACCCATGGTCATTTGCATTGTATATGCCCGTGCTATATACATTATGGCTCGACAGTTGTATACGGGCAGTTGTAAAGTTTGGTGCATAGACTTTGGTCGTATGCCTTTAACCATATGACCATGTGTGGAGCGCGGGGGTTAATTTCAAACGGTTGTAACTGTTAACCACCTTTTTGCCATGCGCACGGTCCTATGATTCATATGCCCAGGTGCCTAGGTGGTTCGGGGCTGGCGCGCCCTTAACCGTTCTACGATTTGCACCATTGGAACGGTTGCACCCGGTGCTGGGTTTTCACGCTTTAAAATGCGTGTGAGCCAGGTTCAAACAAGAAGGGTGCGTTTTGTAGATGCATTGTAAGACATATTTTTTTAGCACTTTTGAGCAATTAATAATAATGATCCATTGGAAGATGGACCAGGAGATGTAGCCCATAAGAGGGGTGAACTCCTTTATCAATTGATGTGTTTATGTGCTTATGTTAATTGATTATGCTACTGTCTATGTGTAATTTGCATAAGTAATATTTTAATCTATGTGTTGCAAACTGATCCTTTTGCTTTAAACACATAACATTCACTTGCAATAATTTTTCAAGTTTTTCAAGTCTTCTTCATTTTTAGATCAAAAAGGGGAACCAATTCTATATACCAAATAACGACCAAGAGGTTCCAAACACCTTAGCTCCTACCAATGTTGTGGATGAAAATCCTTGGTGTTTACAATGCAGTGAAGCAGATTGGGAGCATGAATGTCCTTACAACAATGATGGCCATCAACAAATGAACAATATAGGCCATATCATAGAAGGCCCACAAATAAATATCACCGTTGAAGAGCATCATGAGGGCATGAAAGAAGCAACCAGGTTGGCTAGGATGGAAATAATAAACAAGTTGGACCAAGAATCAGAAGAGAATTTGGAAAAACAAGAATTTCAGGTGTATAGAAGAAAAAAGTTGAACCAACCTACCTCCATTCCTTTGACTGCCCAAAAAAAAACCCCACCTTTGGATATACTTCTCCCTAAGACATCCAAAGCTGAAAGGGTTGACTTGAAATTCAACTTTGAAGGGGCACTATCTAAGATGCATGTAACCATCCCCTTGAAAGAAGTCATTAAGGTTCCATCTGTAAAAGAACGATTTGACAAATTTTTTCAAGAATCAGATGGACCCATGGACCCTCCTATCATGTTTCAAGATGATCACTTCAAGGTTCAATATGATGAACATCCTCCCTTCTTCATGACCTTGATAATGAATAACAAGAGCCTCAACAACTGCATGCTAGATTCAAGGGTCGGTGCTAACATGATGTCCCTCAAGGTCATGAAACAAATATGGTTGAAAGTTACACGACCTTATAGGAATGTGTGTGGATTTGAATCTAAATCCATACCCACACCTGGGGTGATTGAGAATGTCAAAGTTTTCCTTAAAGAATATCCCGAGAAGATCATCCACATGGACATAGTGGTCGTGGATGTCCCAGACGTATGGGGGATGTTATTGTCTAGGAAGTTTACCTCAAAACTGGGATATACTCTTGAAATGGACATCACTTATGTGAATATACCTTTGAAAGATGGAACCATTGGTCATCTCCCAAATGTACATGTGACTACAACTCATGTGAAAGAGCCTAATGATCCCGTCAAAGATGATACGACACATGACCAAATCATACAAAGTTTTCATGAGTTTTCGCCAAATGATATGATTTTTGCAACAGAGGAAGACATTGATTATATTCAATGTCCTAAGAAAGAGGAATACCAACAACTCCTAAACAAATACAAATACAAGGAAGCTGGGACTGTGAAGATACTAAAAAAGGCAGAAGATGATGTACAGATTCATCCTTCCCAGTAGGAAGTGTTTACATCAGAATCCCACCCCCCTCCCTCTGCACAATACACTAGGTTCGTTCAAGGAACAACCAAATACAAGATCAGAAAATACAAGGAAGGGGACGTAGTGTGGATGTGGGATACCCAAAAGGGGGAGCCAACTAATGTCAAAGGAAGTACTCAATATTGGCACGGACATTTCAAAGTTGGAAGAGAATCAGCTGATGACTCTCATTACTTGTCCACTTTGGAAGGAAGAAGGTGCCCATTACCGATCAGCGGGAACCTCCTCAAACCCCACCAAGGTGGGGGAATCTGACTTCACAGGTAAGTGCAGGTAAGTAGGTAGGCATTTTTGCATTCATGTACTATACCATTTTCATTGCATATAATTAGAATAGTTTTCTTTACACTCACACTTATGATTGTTTTATTTTAGTCTTATATATATATATATATATATATATATAAGACTAAAATAAAACAATCATATATATATGCTGGGGTGGTATCACCACCCCAATCGGTTACTAATAATTGCTACTGAGATCAAGCAGGTAAACAGGTTATGCCATAGATGTTGAGGTTCTCATGCGCTCTACGGTGAGCACATGTCGCCGAGTTGGAGCCACATGTTATCCCCCACTTTTCGAGATAACTAGGAGATCATGTCTCGAGGCCCACATGTCCTATACATGGAGTACCGAGAGCCAAATCGAATTTTAGCATGGCCCTAGAGGGCCCATATTTTCTCCCTTTCAGTGCCTCTAATTTTCCAGTAGCAGCAACATCCATCACCATTGGCTTGGTCTTGTGTCAGAAATGTTTCTTTCTCCATGAGGTAATGAGTCTGGGTATCATGGTATGTGTCACTCTGATCCTTAAAACCTTTGAATATGTGCATTTAATTCCTTTTTTTTCTAATGAATGCTTGGATATTATACTTTCCCACTTGACCATATCTGGGGGGAATGACAGGATGCCCTAGTAAGCCTGTGTCTGTAGGTTTTGGTTTGCCACTAGGGGGGTTACTGAAGAGTCATCGTCTTCTCTTGTCATAGCACCACTTTTTCATCTTGCATCCCGCTCATCTATTCCATTACACTTGTCTGGGCACTGGGTTGGCCAATCATTTTTGGGTTGCACCTTACCTCGTGGGAAGAAGGGGCTAAAGGCTTAGAAGGTAAAAGAAAGATAGCAAAAGATAAAATCCTAAAAATAGAACCTCAAGATTCTTCACCCAGGGATCCCCGAGAAAGTAGTAAAAGGATTCTCAACAAGAAACAAGAGGGATCCATAAAAAATAATAAAAAACAAGACATAGTCAGAGGATAGGGGATCTCATCATGATCCAACCTATTAGTTCCATGCATACCTAGAAGTATGATACTACTAGCATCTGGTCACCATGCCATGGTAGTGACTCTTGGTTGCATGGCCAAGAGAAAGGGGGTCTCATCATGAGCTAGCCTTCTCATTTCTGTGAAAGTACTTGTGGGTAATGTTGCCACCACTAGTCACCATGCCAGGGAAGTGTCCCCTTATTAGATTCTTGAAGAAAAATCAATAAGAATAAACAATAAAAGGCATGAATTGGGCTTGGAAAAAATTGCATCCAGGACAGGTGCAGCTTGCCTTCTACAAAGGAACCCACAGGTAAAACTTTGCATTCCCCTACTTCCACTGCACCCATTATCAAGACATCCCTTATCCACATCACCCACTTACATGGCTTAGATGAAGTCTTTTCGGGAACTTTCATTTTCCAGTGGACACTATCCCAATAGGACGCCCTATCACTTTCCCCAAACTTGTATTGCAGGCTTGTATAATGTATTTGAGATTTTAACTAGGATAATAAGGGTTTTATGCACATGTTTAATAATATTGATGATGAGATGTGATTGAAATTGTTATGATCCCTGTGACTTATGAGCCCTTGGAGGGCGTAGCTATTGATGTGCAGGATCATGCCCGATGGACAGGTACCATGTTGGACAGGTACACATGGGGAGATGATCAGTTCAAAGCTCCATGGGTCTGAGGATCCCACCCGATGGATGCTCATACCGCAGCAGGGGGTAGAGATAGGACAGAGGGGTTTTCAGAGGAGAGAAGGAGGACGTCTTGCAGAGGCACCCCGACAGAGCTTGACCTAGGGGGGGTTGTCCCATTTTCAGTGGAACGTTGGCCTTGGAAAGCCTAGGACGTCATCCATGAGATCCATGATGTCATCCTTGCTTCATGGACGCTTTGGAAGATGGACAGGGAAGTTTGGCATGTGTGGCATCTTGGAGAAGCCCAGGAGGGCTAACGTTTTTCTCCTGGAGGCTGCATTTTCCCTAGAAGGGGCTAAAGTCGCCATAGAGAGGGGATGACGTATCTCTTTTTCTTGATTAGGGTTTTATTTTAAGAATTTAATGTAAAACAATACGATTTTAGTATTTTGGCCTTGTCAGCCTTTTTCATGACCTAAAAAGTAAAATTAGGTCATGGTACTGTATAAATTTCGGGTTTTTACCTTCGTTTTTTCATCATCTTTCACTCACTCATTAGTGAGGTCTGAAATTTGTGCCACTCTTGGAGTTCTTGGCTGAAATTGGGAGGCACACTTATTGAAGGAATACATTTTTGGACTTATATTGGCATTTTTGGCATTTCTCTTGGTGGAAAGTGTTACAACTAGGGTTTGCCATGTGATTTCTTGGTTAAATGTAAGTGAATTTCTACAAAAATTCTTAATTGAATGGTTGTAGTATTATTTTCTTGCATCTATTGTTATAATTTGTTGAATAAACCCTAAGTGACAAGCACACATTGAAGGTCCTTGTCTCATTTCCCCATCAAGATTTTTAGACATTTGTTGAAGAGGATAGAGCCTTGCCTTAGCAACACTCCATCCCTCTTCTTCCTGCTAGTTGTTTTCTTATTTTTTGAGCTAAGAAGGAGAAAATTCATCAAGGCCTAGTTCTCCTACACCTTGGTGAGCCGATTTTTCCTAGGGTTTTCCTAGTAAAGCCTTGCCATAGCAACACGTTACCTGCAAAACCTCTTGTCTTAGTTTTAATGCAGCCTTTTGAGCTAGTCGTTTTTCCATTTAAGCTAAGGAAGGAGGAGAGAGCATTGAGGCCTAGTTCGCCTACACCAAATTGATCCTCTCTCCCCTAGGGTTTCATCCTTGAGGCCTTTCCATAGCAACACCTCAAGGTATAACCCTCTTTTCCTTAGTCTTACTACTTTCACGTGATCCTTCAACTTTTGTGTCCTTTCCTTTTGACTCCATCTACCCTAATAAGGCATTGATCTAAGGCCTCCTTTGTCTTGAGTAACTTGATCACAATTTCAATCAAACACTTTGAACAATTACTAATATTTCTAACCCTAGCCTAAGACTAACCCTACTAACTCATTGTTGTCGTCATCCTTTGCTATAAACATCATTGTGCAACTATCGTTTTATTTTCAAGCAATTGAATGGTTGTTTAAAGGCATTATCTAATGAAGTGTTAATTTGTCATATTGAATGCCAATTTTATTTATCATTTATTGAAGAAGTGATATTGAAATTATTTTTTATTGTACAAACATTGAATTATTTAGCAAGCTTTCATATGCATCGTTTTATTGTTGTCTTGTTCTCGGGCAGGTGATATTATTGGTTGTTACTTCTAGGTATATTTATTGGCTATAAGCCATGACTTTCTGATTAGGTGGTGACTTGTGAGGGGGTATCATTATCACTTAGCCTTGCTAAAACCTCTTGCCTTCTCAAAACCCCAAGTTACCGAGGACGTCTCCTCTGGGCCTTACCTCCCTAAACAGAAAGAACCTTCCCATCGAGGTGGCAGTGAGTAGGATTGATTTAGTTATTCCAGTTTGATCTCTTTTAATCTATCCATTATCATAACTACAAAATGTTCAATAACAGGACCCAAGGGTTGGAATCCCAGCCCCACCTAAAATGGGATATGGCCATTGGAGCTATGGAGATATCTGTTTTATATTTTTTGAACATAGGGAAGTATCTCATCCCATGTACGTGGATGCTTAGAGTTATACATGTGCAGGATGTGCACAATCATCTGATTGAAAACCTTTGTTTGGCCATCAGTTTGGGGGTGGAAGTCAGTGGATTTAGTGATCTTGGTGTCCAACAATGACCAAAAACTCAACCAAAATGTGTTGAGGAACCTATTGTCCTAATTTATGATGATGGTCTGTGGTATCCCAAAATGGACCCACACTCGTTCAAAGAAGAGCTTGGAAGTATCTACCAATGTGATTCTCTTCTTGTAGGCCTTGAGAATCGCCATCTTCGAAAACCGTTCAACCACCAAAAATACATAATCATTTCCTTGCTTAGTGGACAGAAGGCCAGACATGTAATCCATTAAGATGGATTCCCAATGCCTCTGTGGTGTAGGAAGAGGGGTATATAATCCTTGCTTCTTGATCGTTGGATTGGCAATGACACAGGAAGTGCAAGATTTGATATACTTGTTGACGTACTGTCAAATTTTTGGCCAACAAAAATATTTCTGTAGAATGAACACAATTCTCTCCATGCCTAAATGTCCTTCCATCCGACTGTAGTGAGCCTCCCAAATCATATTTTCACGCTCTCTTGCAGGAAAATAGAGGTGGCCCAGATGGAATAACATTTCATCCTGAATGTGAAAATCGATGACATTCACACTTGTACCCAAGAGTTGATAGGTGGTGATGAATTCAGGGTCACGCTAATAAAGTTTAGGCCATTAAGATGTTTCATACCCACAAGAATGGAGCACGATGGTGAGTGAAGAAACAAGAGGTCGACTGACGCAATCAACAACATGATTTGTGCTCCAGTTCTTATACTTGATGTTGATATGGAACTGTTGTAGGTATGTGGACCACTTTTGATGGCAGTCATTTTGTAACTTCCCCTATGTCGGTATGAACTGCAGAGGCTTGAGATCAGTGTGGATGATTTTCTCCTTTCCCAGAATGTAATGTTTCCATTTACAACAAACTTTCACAATGGAATACATCTCCTTGTCATAGGTGGGGTATTTCGAGATGGTATTTGACAGTGTCTCACTATGGTATGTTGTTGGATGACCATGTTGCATGAGAACTACACCTACAACATAGTCAGGGGCATCAGTCTCAATCTTGAACGATTTTTGCAGATTGGGTAAGGAGAGTACTAGAGTTGAGAACAAGTGATGCTTTAGATCATCAAATTCTCGTTGTTGTGCCTTCCCCCATGAAAATGTTTCCTTACCACCCCCCCTTGGCCACTTGGCTGAGATCCCATGCAATATGGTAGAATCCCAACATGAGCCTTCTGTAGAAGTTGGTAAGTCCCAAGAAGCTCTGAAGCTTGGTTAGTGTTGTCGGGGTTGGCCAGTCACAAATGACTTGGATATTTTCTGGATCCACATGTACCACATGCTCATCCACAATGTAGCCCAAGTATTGGACCCTGTTCATACTAAAGGAACATTTATCCAAGTTGGCATATAGTTTTTGTTGTCGCATAGTGCTCAAAACCTGTTGAATATGTTGCATGTGCTCCTCCCAAGTTTTGTTGAAGATGAGGATGTCATATAGATATACCACAAAAAAAGAGTTGGTGAAGGGTCTCAATACATCATCAATCAACCTCATGAAAGTTGTTGGTTCATTTGTTAAGCCAAAGGGCATGACCATCCATTCGAAGAGACCTTCTTTAGATTTGAAAGTTTTCTTCCATACATCAGTCGATTCAATGGGAACCTAGTGGTAGCCATACTTTAGGTCAATCTTGTTGAAGAACTTTTCCCCCTTGAGTTGGTCAAGAAGGTCATCGATTCGAGGAATTGGGTATCGGTTCTTGACTGTGATTTTTTTTAATGCTTTGTAATCAATCCAGAGTCGCCAGGTCCCATCTTTCTTCTGCACCAGTACAATCTGGCTTTCGCAAGGGGAGGTGTTGGGTCAGATGTGCCCCTTTTGAAGCAACTCTTGGATTTGGCACTTGATTTCATCATTTTCCATCAGCGAGTGATGATAGACTAGTCCATTAGGCAGAGGTGCATTGAGGTTTATATCAATTGGATGCTTGACTTAGTAGTGTTTCGGTACCCCAATGGGTGAGGAGAAGATGTCTTTGTACTCTTCCATGATCCTATCCACTTGATTTTGTTGCAAAGAGAGGCTCTGTGTAGAGGTCACAGATGTAGCGATGACCTTATTATCAATGCGAGCACGGATCACAAAGAAGAAGAACTTCCCTGTCTGTGAAATGACCTTATTGCATTTCTTAGTGGATATTAAAGAAATAGTGCTAGGCGAAACTACCTCTGGTATGTTGTACAATTGTCTACCCAAAGTAATAATAACACTGTGGGGTCTAGACTCATACACAGAGCATGTCACTTCCACAAATATGGTTGGCCTAAAATAACATCACAAACTTCAAGGGGAGAAATATCACACAATACCTCATATTTGAAGGGCTTGATGTCATAGGGCAGAAGACACTTTTGTTTGACACAAAGATATCTTCCTTGGAAAAGTTAGTCGATGGTGTAGGGATACGGGTGCGGTGTCATCAGTAGGTCAAACCGCTCGACGAACTCTGTTGAGATCAGGCTCTTTTGACTGCCCCTATCGACAATGAAATGAAGCATAGCCCCCTTTACCCACATCTATGAGTGAAAGAGGTGTTCCCCTTCCTTTGTTTCTTCTGGTTCTCTTGGATTGAATTTGGTGGTAGCGACAGTGGCATTGGGTTCGTCATCGATAATCCGCGTCCCTCTTTTTGGATTTTATTTGAAGTCATAATCTGCCTCTGACTTGGAAGCTTTCATCTCAGCCACTAGTGACTTCTTGGAGTGACATTCTTCAGTGTTGTGCCAAGGTATTTTATGGTATTCACACCACTTTCCTGTGTCCTTCTTCGACTTCTCATTACCCTTCTTGGGTTGTGGCTTGGACTGGTTGTCGTGAGAGTGGCTATATTTTCTATGTCCCTTGTTTTGTGGGTTGGGATCACCTTTTCTCTGCTTCGGTTGTAAGGATTTTGTAGATCCAAACTCTCATCTCTTCTTCTTAAATTTATGCTCGATCTTGATAGCATATCTATAAGCCGCACCTAATGATGTGATTTCCAAAAAATACATTTATGTTTGAATGTATCTATGCATACAACTATGGTATTTTAGCACCATATTTTTTTCAAAGTCTTTGATACCCAATTTGGTGGGCATGGTATGAAAAATATTGGTGAAATATGGTACTTTCTGATCCCTTTCCTGATGTAGCGTGGTCCATATTGTGTACTGGTCCTCATAGCTTCCAACATGGTAGTACTATTATTTAAAGGCATCCCTGAAGGAATCCCATGTGGGGGAGACCACAAATATTGCATATTCCTTTGTGGCCCTTTTTTTATATTAAGTATCCCACCAGTCCTTAAAATGGGCAATGACCTTGAGTGAAAAAGTAATATTTTCCCTATCGGAAAAATTGTGGACTGAAAAATACCCTTAGAGTAGATTCATCCATTTATCTATGACATCTACATCTATCAGTCCTTCAAATAATGGAATAGAAAAATTTACTTGCACCTTGAAGGGGGTTGCATGGCTGCTAGATAAAGATGCATCTCCTTTGGGCATCCACCAAAGGATCTATGTAAAGCTGTCCATCATTTCATTCCTTTGTTGTGCAATGGCTTCCTCGAGCAAAAGTTTAAAAGGATCTCCTCCTCCATCATCTTACTTCTCGTCCCCTGTGATTTTTTTCAGGCTCAGTGTGGCTAATATTGCAAAGGCTTGACTGGTTCGAGTCCCAACTTCTGTTACCCAAATCTTGTCGGGGACATGCACAAAGAAAAAAAAATGAAGAGTAGACAACTCTGATACCACCAATATAGATTTATGAGTGGAATGAAATGAATAAAAAATTGAATACAATGACACAGAGATACAAAGAACAATAATAGATATCCAGTGAACGATAACTTATATTGAATAAATAAAATAGATTGAAACTGTAAAACTTCAAAACTAAAAACAACTTGTTTGAATGGTAGCTATCTCTGAGAGAGATGTAGCTACCATGCACATTCATTTGAGCATAATGATTGTAATGAGGCTTAGAAGGATTTGTTAACATTACTCATGAATTAAAAAACCCTAGACATCCAAAGTGTGGGCATGAGAAGACCAACTATAGACGAAATGATGATTGACTGGTAGTCGACTTGGAGTCCACTGTAACAGAATCCCAAGATTTGCGGTATTTGTAGCTAATGATATGCATGGATCTGTAACATTTTTTGGGTGCAAATATTTAGGGTTTTGCCTATTTTAAATCCTATAAAGAAGCGTGTTGTAACACTGTAAAGGGTAATCATAGAATGCACTTATGCAGGTTAATGCATGTGTAATTGTAGGTTGTTGGTCATGCATATGTAAGACAAATTGGATACAAGGTTTTCCTTACACAGGAAAGCAATTATGATGTCGATTTTGTCTTAGGTGTGGACCAAGGTTAGACATGTAACCTTTTATTTTGATTGAATAAGAAAAAAAGAGAGCATAACACTCAAAGGAATGCTTTTTTTCCCTGTTAATGGTTTCCAGGGTAAAATCTCAATGTATTGTGTGATTTCTTATGTCATTTGTGTTCTTGATTAAATTCTTCTTCTCTTATTCTAGGATTAGTGTGGAAGTGTCTTTCATTTCCTGACATGTGGTATCATAGCTTAGGTCCACCCTAACAAGTGAGTTATCAAAGCAATGTTATGATTTGGAGAGTATATCAGATCTTGATCTGCCAATGTTGAATTAGAGAACTAAACCCTAGGTACAGTAAGAGTCATAAGTCATAAATTGTGTTAAATATTGTGGTAATGAATGGTGAGCAGTTCTAGAATAGAGATAGAAAAATTCAATGGCCAAAATTTTGAGCTTTGGAAGCTTAACATTGAAGATCTTCTTGTAGATCGATAACAATGGACAATGGTATTTCCAAGTACCCAACCGATAGGAATATCGACAAAAGAGTGGGAGAAAATCGAAATACGAACAATAAGTATGATTTGGCTTTGTTTTGCAGATTCAGTTTTTCTTAATGTCTTAGGTGAAGATTCGGCCAAGAAACTGTGGGACAAGGTAGGAAGCTTATACCAGTCAAAATATCTAGTAAATAAGTTGTTTCTTAGAAATAAATTGTATCTTCTAAGGATGAGTGATGGAAGTTCAATGATTGATCATTTAAATGCATTTAATATCGTGTTAATCCAATTATAGTTTGTGGATATAAAGATCATTGATGAGGAGAAGTGTATCAACCTATTATGTTCTTTGCCAGAATCATGGGATAACTTAGTCTTGGATATTGGGAGTAATACAACCACACTAGCACTAGAGGACGTCGTTGCTTCTTTGATGTCGAAAGGAATGAGAAGGAAGAACATGGAAGGATCAATCAAATATGCTTTGGTAGTGAGAGGTCAACCAGTAGACAGAGATAAAGGTAGATTCTCCGGTAGAAATTTTAAGTCGAAGGGTAGATATAAATCCCCAGCTCAGTCGACACAAAGGTGCTGGAAATGAGGTAAAGTTGGGAATTATAAAAAGGATTGTAAGTCGAAGGAAACAAAATTTAGTGTTGGATATGATGAGAAGCAGTTGACTGAGATAAATACAACCTCAAAGAAAGGAGTTTATGTGTACCTAGCGTCGACTAGTACACAGTCAGATCAATATGTTTGGGTGATCGACTTGGGAGCATCCTATCATATGAAAGCACATAAATAATGGTTATGTGAATATGAAATATATTATGGGGGTGATTTTTTCTTAGGGGGGTGACTCGACAACCAGAATTGTCAGACAGGGAAGTCTGACTAACACTGCAGGATGGGAGGAAAAGAACCCTTCTAGGTCTTATTCACATTCCTGGTTTGAAAAGAAACTTGATGTTTTTCAACAAGATGAGCGATGTAGTTGTGCATACTCTTTTTCAAAAGGATTCATGCAATATGGTCATAGGTACGATGGTATTAATGAAAAGAGTTAGGATTGGTACCCTGTACAAGTTGTTAGGGAATTTCAACTCGATTGGATGCAACAACATTGTTTCTCCTAAAATCGACTCAACTAGACTTGACTCGACTCAATGTCGACACAACTCGACTCGACTCGAGATAAGTCGGTTCAAATCGAATCAACAAGACATGATGAAATTGACCTGACCAGGCTATGGCACGAAAGGATGGGACACATTGGAGAAAAAGGACTTTGAGCTATGAAAAGAAAAGGTATGGTCAAATGTTTTCCTGAATGTGGTTTAGAAGTCAAATTTTGTGAACATTTCATATATGGAAAACAAATTCAGGTGTGGTTCCCATTTTGAGCAACAAGGGAAAATGGGATTCTAGAACTGGTGCATAGTGATGTGTTGGCCTAGCTACAATGCCTTCACTTGGTGGATCCTTGTATTATGTCTCCTTCACAGATTATTTTTCCAACAAGACATGGATATATTTCCTAAGGAAGAAATCAAAGGTTTTCAAGATATTTAAGGAGTTTAAAGCTCTTGTGGAAAACTAGACAGAGAAGAGGATTAAAGTGATAAGAACTGACAATGGTGGTGAATTATGTGGAAAGGAATTTGATCAGTTATATAAGAAGTGTGGCATAGCACATAAACATAACACACCATGTACCCAACAAAAAAATGGATTTGTCGAGAGAATGAACAAAACGTTGATGGATAAGGCAAGGAGCATGTTCAGTGGTGTTGGGCTCACATAATAATTCTGGGTGGAGGCAGTTGACAATGCAAGGTAGTAAATATGTCTCCTTCGTCAGCACTAGTTGGCATGAATCCACATGAGGTATAGTTGGGTAATAATCCTTTGGTGGAATATATCAAAGTATTCGGTTGTGATTCATTTGTGGATGTTCCCAAGGAAAGAGGAGTAAGTTGGACAAGACGGTATTCAAATGTATTTTAATTGGATACAAAGACGGAATGAAATGATATAAGCTCTTGGATCATCCATTAAGGATAACATTTTATAGTCAAGATGTGGTCTTCAGAAAAGTTGGAGGTAATTTTGAGCCTGAGAAATCTGCTCAGACCGAGAATAATCCTGATGCGGTGTCGTTTGAACTAAGGAATGAAGAAGATGATTCAGATGAGTCGATTGAATCCGAGGAAGAAGTGGAACAACTGACTCTAGTGATAAGGAGGTCAGAAAGAGTAAGAAAACCATTCGAAACATATAGTCTGCTTGAATTTCATTCCACATCCATGTTAACTTCCATCGACAATGAACCCAAGTCAGTCAGTGAGGAAGTCGACTCGACAGAGGGTAAACTCTAGAAGGATGCCATGGTTGAAGAGATGGAATCCTTGTACAAGAATGAGACATGGGATTTAGTCAAGTTACCTAGTGGAAGAAATCCCATCTATAGAAAGTGGGTGTTCAAGAAGAAGATGAATGCAATAGGACAAGTTGATAAGTTCAAAGCTCGACTGGTAGCGAAACGCTATTCCCAAGTCGAGGGAGTTGACATCGGTGAGATTTTTTCCCCTGTTGCAAAACTAACTTCCATTACAGTAATAATGTCTCTATTTGTTACATTTGATCTAGAGATAGAAAATATGGATGTGAAGACAATGTTTCTGCATGGGGACCTGGAAGAAGAAATCTACATGAACATCCCAAAGGATTTGTAGTAAAGGGAAAGAAATATTTGGTGTGCAAACTCAAAAGATCCCTTTATGGTATAAATAAATCACCAAGGTTGTGGTGTCAAAATTTTGACACATACATCCTTAGTTTGGGATTTGTGAGAAGAAAAGTTGATCACTGCATATATTCCAGGCAATAAGGTGGGTGTTTCATATATGCATCTTTGTATGTCGATGACATGTTGTTGATTGGAAACATCATGGACACAATAAAGGAGGTGAAGAAGTAGCTACCCTCCAAGTTAGATATGAAGGATATCAATGCCGCTAACTTCATTCTAGGAATGTAGATTAAGAAAGATCAAGTTGCTAGAAAGATCTAGTTGAATCAGACGAAGTATATTGAAACAATTTTGAAACAGTTCAACATGAACGATTGTAAACCGGTGAAGGTGTCAATTCCTATGGGAGCAGAGATTATTGTTGAACAGTGTCTAATGACATAAGAAGAAATAGAGGGCATGGAACATGTTCCCTATGAAAGTGAAGTTGGTAGTGTAATGTATGCGATGGTCTACACTTGACCAGACATTTCCCATGTAGTGGGAGTGTTGAGAAGATACATTTTGACACCTAGAAAGGAGAATTGGAAAACTATCAAGAGAGTATTCAGGTATTTGTGTGGCATGAAGGACTATGTTATTTTCTAACAAGGAAAACCTAGAGGTGACAGTGGTAAATTATATGTACATGGATTTGTCGACACCGACTGGACTGGAGATCTAGATTGACAGAGGTCGACCTGCGGATATGTCTTCAAGATGTTCGGTGTAGCAATAAATTGGATGAGTAAGTGGCAGGTGGTTGTATCCTTGTCAACAAAAGAAGTTGAATACATGGGGACCACTCATGGAAGCAAATAAGCGGTATGGATTCAAAGTTTGTGTTCAAGAATCAGGTTTGATAAGAGAGATATGAAGGTAAGTTGTGGCATTCAAAGTGAAATATTTCTAGAAAAGAACCCTGCTTATCATTCAAAGGCTAAGAAGATTTATGTACAATACCATTTCGTAATAGATATGGTGGAAAGTAACAAGGTTCTACTAGAGAAAGTAGACATGTTGGAAAATATAACAGACCCGTTGACCAAGTGTGTGAGTGTTCTGAAGTGATCTTGGTGAAAATAAGCAATGGGAATTGTTTCCCTAGGTCTGTGAACAAAATTTTAAGAATCTCTTGTTTCAACAAAGAAGACAACAAGTGGGAGAATGTTGGGTTTTTATTTTCTTTGCAGTGAAAGTCTAGTCGAGGTGAATCGGCTAATGGTTGAAGGTCAAGGTGGATAGACATCAAGTCGAAGTTGAGGTGGATTGACAAGAAGTTGAAGGTTGAGGGAGTCGACTGGGTAAAGTGGAAGTCGAAGATATCGACGACAAGTCAACCGACAAGAGGTCAAAGTGCAGGCATGAGATGACCGACTAGAAACCGAATGAAGTTTGACTGGTAGTTGAACGGTAAACATGACTTGGAGTCGACTGTAACATAATCCATGGATTTGCAGGATTTGTAGCCAATGATATGCATGGATCTGTAATTGTTTTTGGGCACCAATCTTTAGGGTTTTCCCTATTGTAAATCCTATAAAGAGGTGTGTTGTAACACTATAAAGGGTAATCATAGAATGCACTTATGCAGGTTAATTCATGTGTAATTCTAGGTTGTCGGTCATGCATATGTAAGACGAATTGGATATAGGGTTGTCCTTACATAGGCAAGTGGGTATGATGTTGATTGTGTCTTAGCTGTGGA
Organism: Picea engelmannii; assembly: GCA_009831015.1. Lineage (NCBI taxonomy): Eukaryota > Viridiplantae > Streptophyta > Pinopsida > Pinales > Pinaceae > Picea > Picea engelmannii. The sequence goes on along the minus strand of ML778246.1, from coordinate 882,289 downwards.
CCAAGGTTAGACATGCAACCTTTTATTCTGATTGAATAAGAAAACAAGAGAGTGTAATTCTCAAAGGAATGTTAGTTTTCCCGATTAAGAGTTTCCAAGGTAAAATATTGGTGTACTGTGTGATTGCTTGTGTCATTTGCATTCTTGATTAAATTCTTCTTCTCTTCTGCTAGGATTAGTGTGGAAGTGTCTTTCATTTCCTGACATATTCTCCCCCAAAACACAAGCTTGTTCACTAAGTATTTTAGTGCAGAATGGTCTGTATACATCTTAAAATGAGTCCCCAATAGATAATGTCTAAACTTCTACAATGGATATACCATTTCCAATCCTTGTCATTTTGTAGTGGTGTAAATATTCTCTGTGATGGAAAACTTCCTACTTGCAAAACCAATTAGGTGATCTATTCCTCCTTAACTTGGATTAGATGGTATTGCGCCCAAAGATATGGATGACACATCTACATCAACATGGAACTCCTTGTTCCAATCTGGAAAGATCAAAATCGGCACGGTCAATAATTTCTATTTTAAGGTATCTAAACCCTTATGACAATCCTCATTCCATTGGAAATTTGATTCCTTATTCAACAACTTCTCCATAGGCATTGTAATTTGTGCATAACCTTTGATAAACTTCCTATGATATCATGTGTGACCCAAAGTTTCCCTTAGTTTTCTGGCTGATGTAGGTGGTTGTAAATCCATAATTACTTCAATCTTGGTAAGATCTACTAATAATCTTTGCGTGTAGACCACATGGCCCAACAAAATTCCAAAAGGTGCACAAAAAATACATTTCTTCAAATTCAGCGAAATATGGAATTTTTGACACCTATCCAGCATTAACCTGAGCACTTCTATGTGATCCTTTAGTAGAATAAACATGTTACAATCATCTAAGTATACTTCAAGGAACTTATGAATAAGTTCCTTAAAATCTGGAACCACAACTCTTCAAAAATTTGCAGGTGAATTCCTCAGTCCAAATGGCAACATTGTGTATTGATAACTTCCCCACTCTATCACAAAAGTAGTCTTATACATGTCTTCCTACGCAATATTGATATGATGGTACCCTAAGAATCCATCTGTGAAAGAATAATCCTCCTGCCCTCCTACATTTTCTAGTACCTCATCTATGAACGGTGTTGGGAATGGATCATGTAGACATGCATCATTCAACTTCCTCAGATCTATGAAAATCTTGATTCCTCTTTTTTTCTTATCCTGTACCACCATTAGACTTATCCACTCTGATTCCACCATCGGTTCAATGATCCCTACATCCAACATCATGTCTATTTCCTCTTTCACCTTCTCTTTGTATTTTGGATTTAACCTATAGGGTCTATGTCGCACTGGTTTAGCACATGGTTTCAAAGGGATCTTCATCTCGCCTAATTCTCCAACTATTTCCTTCATTTATGAGAATGTAGTTAATAATAGATCTTGATATTCGCACAGTAAATCTACAATCTTATCTACATTCTCATCACTCCAATAATATCCTATCCACGTAAACTTTGGATTCTCTATCATCCCAATGTTTAATTTATGTTTCTTTATTGGTTGTGTGTATGCAGCAAACTCAAGCTATGGCCCTTCTACTGTACGCTCTCCCTCATTTTGGGGTACTTTCACATTCCTAGGATCTTCATCATCACGGTCTTATTTAGTGACATTGTAACACTCCAGTAACTCATGAACAATGATCGAAGCTCTGTGCACACCGCACACTGGTACCACCTCCATCGACCCTTCTTATGAGAAGATCTTGGTTCGAATGACATGTAACATTGCATATATTAGTGGATATTTGTGTTCAAAGGTAAAAAATTTCTTGAACCTTTGAACCAACTCATCCCAACTTGTTGTTTATTTGTGCATTTCCATCTCCAGATACTAGTTCTTCGAAATTGTATCCATGGTATGTATAAACATGTGTATCCATTCCTCCTTCGGTGTTGAACTCCATTTCTTTTTCACTGCTCCACACGATCTGTTGGGTTATTGATCCATTTATACTTTTGCGCAATATCCTTTAGCTCAGTACCAAATCTCACATGCATTAGTATCTGACATTGCGACCAATATTCCATCCCCCCTTTATGTTCATCCCACCACCTAGCTAGAGTAGCTTTCAGGACAACATCTAGTCCCAACAACCTTTGTTGTTTAGGTACCTGCAACTTAAATGACTTTGCAAACAAGCTTATACCAATCAATCCATTATACCTGGGTGTATCATATAAATTTGTTCCAATCCAATGCAATGATCGAGTCAGATGTGCACATTGTCTAGTTGATACTTCATGAATTCACTACTACCAATGTTCCAAACCTTCCTCTAAATATGATGCACACGAACTAATAATTCTCAAAATTAGTGCACCATCTTTAGTGGGTTTAAAAAAATCATCCATCCATGCAGTCATATTATACAAGTTGCCAATTTTGTTTCCTCGGCCTAGATCTATGTACCTCTTTCCTTCTGTCGATTCCAAGGGTGAAGCAACCTTCAAGTCTCCTACCTCAAATATAATTTCCCTCCTCTTCAAATTAATGATCACATGGTTATCAAATTCCCATTCAAATCCCATCAGTGTTGGGTATGGTTGAATCTCATCCACAATCTCAATGACTTCAGAGTCTGGTACATTGCGCACTCCATCTATATTCTCAATTACTCATGTAAATCGGTCGATTGGTACTATATTGTGATAGTTTTCTAACCTTAGCTGAACAAGAGGCCATATTAAATTAGGTTTCCCCATCATCTCCCAAGTATGATTTGGTAACACATTCACATCATACCCCAAGTCCAAGATAAAATTATCCACATCATATTCCCCAATCTATGCACTTAATCTGAATTCTTTGTTGGTCCTGTTTCTGCATAATACCTGATTCACTACCCTATGCACGATAGGAATTTCCCTTTCTTACATGCAATGATCCATCATTTCATATAATTAATTCAGTGTAGTTTCATCTTTCATTAACTCTACATAAATTCTCAAGAAATCCCTTAGAGTACTTAGCTTCCCAAGTGGCTTTTCTGGCATAGTGTGATCACAGGCATGAGGCACAAATGATGTTGATGCTCCCCAATCTGATCCTAGTATCTCTTTTCTTTCCCTTGTATACATCTCCTTTTCTTGTTGAGGGTCGATTGCTGGCATAGGTCCTGTGTATTTCCTTACCCATTTCTTATCTTTATTTCCTCCGTTCATTGCATCATCCCCTGTTCTAATCCCTATGTGTGTAATAATTGTTATTCTAGGTCCTTCACTGTGTTTTTCAGCTAATAGTTTGTGTACATTCTGATTTGGGTTTTGGCTCTTATTTCCTCTTGCTTTCCACTTCACAAGTAGTTGAGGAAAGTCTTATCTTGCATCATCCAATGCTCTACAATATGTGAAAGTTATATAGGGGTTCAAGAATTCACGAGCTAAGTGTCCTGGTTGATTACAATTGTAACATATTATTGGTCCTCTACCTCCTCTACAAAAATTTCCTCTACTTTGACCTACGCCAAAATTTCATTTGTTTCCTCCATTAAAGTCTCTTTGATTATTATATTGTGGACCACCTCCTTCTGTCACAAAATTATTCTCCTAAATCATGTACATGTCTGAAGTGCGCTCTCTCATCAAATCGAATGTACGAAAATCCTTCTTGTCATGTCCGACTGACTTGTAGAAGTTGCAAAATAAGTTCCCTGGCATACTTTGATATTTTTGTAGTAATGAACACTTTGTTAGATGATGTCCCAATTTCTTACATATTTCACATTACCCCCCACCTGGTAATGGATTCGGTGCTTCAGTCGCCAAATACTACACGAATGTCGGGAATTCATCCTTGTGGTGGCCTTTAGTTCTACACTTGGTACACTAGACTTTTTCTTGTTTCTCCTTTCCCTTTATGATTTTTTCCAATTTATATGTCAAGTCATCCAACTGTGTTTGTACTTGCGACATCCCTCCATTGTCTCCTACCAGTGATGCTTCCAGTTTCATTGTGATCTCCAATGCTTCAGACTATGATGCAAATTTTTGTTGTATCTGTGGACCGCAAATGTGTGGTAAGAGTCCCACAATAACCCATTCCCTATGTTGTTGATCGGGGATTTGACACACTATCGTGCCCATCACATCCTTGAATAGTTGATCAAAATCCCATACTAACTTAGTTTGTACTTGTTTTATTTCCTTCAGCTCGGTAATGTAATCTGACTCATATTTTGGTTTCTTGAACTCTTTCAACGGTTCCTGTCTAATTTCTGCTAAATTCCTCGCTTGTCCCATAGGTGTGGTACTATGTAGTTTCATATACCAGACTAGTGCATGACCTGTAAAGGTTGTTTCCAACTATGGAATCTTTACAACTTCATCTTAGACATTCTTTGTGGCCCAAATTGTCTCACGGACGAATAGATGTTATTGAGGGTCCTTCGACCCACCTCCCTGGAACTCAGGTAGTCTCAAGGTGTTGTCTATCCCTTCCATGTTTTTTTGTGTAACACCTCACCTTAGTGATGTTGGTTGAATATGAATCATTGTGTTGCCTCCGCTGCTATAACTATTACTATTATGATTGTCCCCACCAACTAAAAGTGCTTTTGATAAATATTCAATTGTTACCTCAGATTGTGGTGGCGCACATGGGGTTGTGGATTTTACACAAGATCTAGTATGAGTAGGACCTAATGGATCTTTTATTATAGTAATGGAATGGAACCCCTCTTCCTCTCCTTTTTTGTGTGGTATATCTATGATTTGGACTATTGTGCAAGGTCCTCTCCACTCAATCTCACTGCATGGCTCTCATTTCTCAACCCCAGTCTTTTGCCTCTTGTACCTCCTTCCACTACAAAATACTCCAAACTCGTCTTCTTCTGATATAACCTCTTCTAATATGGCTATCGACAATGAGCCCAAGTCATTTGGTGAGGCATTCGACTCGACAGAGGGTAAACTATGGAAGGACGCCATGGTCGAAGAGATGGAATCCTTGTACACAAATGAGACATGGGATTTAGTCAAGTTACCTAGTGGAAGAAATCCCATCAGTAGAAAGTGGGTGTTCAAGAATAATATGAATGCAACAGGATAATTTGATAAGTTCAAAGCTCGACTAGTAGTGAAATGTTATTCCCAAGTTGAGGGAGTCGACTTTGGTGATATTTATTCCCCTATTGAAAAAATAACTTCCATTAGAGTACTAATGTCTCTGGTTGCTACATTCGATCTGGAGATAGAAAAGATGGATGTGAAGACAATGTTCCTGCATGAGGACCTGGAAGAATAAATCTACATGAATAGCCTGAAGGATTTGTAGTAAAGGGAAAGAAAGAGTTGGTGTGAAAACTCAAAATACCCCTTTATGGTATAAAGAAATCGCCAAGGTTGTGGTGCCAGAAGTTTGACACATTCATCCTTAGTTTTGGATTTGTGAGAAGAAAAGTTGTTCACTGCATATATTCCAAGGAAGAAGGTGAGTGTTTCATATATGTAGCTTTGTATGTCGATGAAATTTTGTTGATTGGAAACATCATGGACACAATAAAGGAGGTGAAGAAGCGACTATCCTCCAAGTTCAACATGAAGGATATCTATGCAGCTAAATTCACTTTGGGAATGTAGATTAAGAGAGATCAAGCCGCTAGAAATATCAGGTTGAATCAGATGAATTATATTGAAACAGTTATGAAACGGTTCAACAAGAAGGATTGTAAACCAGTAAAGGTGCCAATTCATGTGGGAGCAAGGCTTACAGTTGAACGTTTCCAAAGACACAAGAAGAAATAGAGGGCATGGCACATGTTCCCTATGCAAGTGTGGTTGGTATTTTAATGTATGTGATGGTATGCATTCGACCAGACATTTGCCATGCAGTGGGAGTGTTGAGAAGATACATGTTGACACCTGGAAAGTAGCACTGGACAACTATCAAGAGAGTATTCAAGTATTTGTGTGGCATGAAGGACTATGTTATTTGCTACCAAGGAAAACCTATAGGTGATAGTGGTAAATAATATGTACATTGATTTGTCGACGCTGACTAGGCTAGAGATCTAGATTGACAGAGGTCAACCAACGGATATGTCTTCAATATGTTTGGTGGAGCAATAGGTTGGATGAGTAAGTGATAGGTGGTTGTAACCTTTTCAAGAAAAGAATTTGAATACATGGTGACCACTCATGGAAGCAAAGAAGCAATATGGATTCAAAGGTTGTGTTCAAGAATCAGGTTTGAGCAGAGAGCTATGAAGGTAAGTTGTGACAGTCAAAGTGAAATATTTATGGCAAAGAACCCTGCTTATCATTCAAAGACTAAGCACATTTATGTAAAGTAAAATTTCATAATAGATATGGTGGAAAGTAACAAGGTTCTACCGGATAAAGTAGACATGTTGGAAAACATAGTAGACTCATTGACCAAGTGTGTGAGTGTTGTGAAGTTCTCTTGGTGTAGAGAGGCAATGGGAATTGTTTCCCTAGATTTGTGAACAAAAGTTCAGGAATCTCTTGTTTCAGCAAAGAAGACAACAAGTGGCAGAATGTTGGTTTGTTATATTCTTTGCAGTGAAAGTCTAGTCGAGGTGATTCAACTAATGGTTGAAGGTTGAGGTGGATAGACATCAAGTCAAAGTTGACGTGGATCAACAACAATTCGAAGGTTGAGGGAGTTGACCGAGTAAAGTCAAAGTCAAATATATCGACGACAAGTCAACCGACAAGAGGTCAAAGTGTGGGCGTGAGATGACCGACTAGAAACCGAATGAAGTTCGATTGGTAAACATGACTTGGAGTCGACTGTAACAGAATCCAAGGATTTGCAGGATTTGTATCCAATGATATGAATGGATCAATAATTGTTTTTGGGCACCAATATTTAGGGGTTTTCCTATTGTAAATCCTATAAATATGTGTGTTGTAACATTGTAAAGGGTAATCGTAGAATGCACTTATGCAGGTTATTACATGTGTAATTGTAGGTTATTCCTAGGATTTTCTTCATCATGGTCTTATTTAGTGAAATTTTAACACTCCAGTAACTCATGAACAATCATCGAAGCTATGTGTGCACCGCACACTGGTACCACCTCCATCAACCCTTCTTCTAAGAAGATATTGGTTTGAATGACATGTAATGTTGCATATATTAGTGGATATTTGTGTACAAAGGTAAAATTTATCTTGAACCTTTGAACCGGCTCATTCCAACTTGTTGTTTCTTTGTGCATTTCCATCTCCATATACCAGTTCTTCGAAATTGTATCAAGGGTATGTATAAACATGTGTATCCATTCCTCCGTTGGTGTCGAACTTCATTTTTTTTTTCACTGCTCCACATGATTTGTTGGGTTATTGATCCCTTTATACTTTTGTGCAATATCCTTTAACTCGGTACCGAATCTCACATGCATTAATCTCTAAAACTACAACCAATATTCCATCCCCCCTTTATGTGCATCCCATCACCTTGTTGGAGTATCTTTCAGGAAAACATCTAGTGCCAACAACCTTTGTTGTTTAGGTACCTACAACTCAAATGACTTTACAAACAAGATTATTTCAGTCAATCCATCATACCTAGGTGGATCACATAAATGTTTTCCAATCCATCACAATGATTGAGTCATGCGTGCACATAGTCTAATTGATTCTTCATGCATTCACTACTGCCAATGTTCCAAACCTTCCTCTAAATATGATGCACACGAACTAGTACTTCTCAAACTTAGTGCACCATATACAGTGGGTTTAACAAAATCATCCATTCGTGCAGCCATATTATACAAGTTGCCAATTTTATTTCTTCTCCCTGGATCTATGTACCTCTTTCCTTCTGTCAAGTCCAAGGGTGAAGAAGCCTACAAGTCTCCTACCTCAAATATCATTTCCCTCCTCTTTATATTAATGATCGCATGGTTATCAAATGCCCATTCAAGTCCCATTGGTGATGGGTATGGTTGACTATCATCCACGATCTCAATGACTTCAGAGTCTATTACACTACACACTCCATATATATTCTCAATTACTCATGTAAATCGGTCGATTGGTACTATATTGTGTTGGTTTTCTAACCTTAACTGAACATGAGACCATATTAACTTAGGTTTCCCCATCATCTCCCAAGTTTGATTTGGTAACACATTCACATCAGACCCCAAGTCCAACATAGCATTATCAACATCATATTCCCCAATCTATGCACTTAATATGAATTATCAGTTGGTCCTCTTTTTACGCGGTACCTGATTCACTACCCTATGTGCGATAGGAATTTCCCTTTCTTATATGAAATGATCCATCATTTCATATAATGAATTCAACATAGTTTCATCTTTCATTAATTCTATGCAGATTCTCAGGAAATCCCTTAGATTACTTGTCTTCCCAAGTGTCTTCTCTGGCATAGTGTGATCACAAGAATGAGGCGCAGATGATGCTGATGCTCCCCAATATGGTCCTAGAATCTCTTTTCTTTCCCTTTTATACATCTCATTTTCTTGTTGAGGGTCGAATATTGGCATAGGTCTTGTGTACTTCCTTACCCATTTCTTAGTTTTGTTTCCTCCATTCATTGCATCATCCTCTGTTCTAATCCCTCTGCGCGTAATAATTGTTATTCTAGGTCCTTCATTGTGTTTTTAGGCTAATATTTTTTGTACATTTTGATTTGGGTTTTGTCTCTTATTTCCTCTTGATTTCCACTTCACAAGTAGTTGAGGACAGTCCTCTCTTGCATCGTCCAATGCTCTACAATATGTGCAGGTTGTACAGGGGTTCGAGCAATCACGAGCTAAGTGTCCTGGTTGGTTACAATTGTAACATATTATTGTTCCTCTACCTCCTCTGCCAAAATTTCCTCTGCTTCAACCTGTGCTAAAATTTCCTTTGTTTCCTGCATTAAAGTCTCTTTGATTATTATATTGTGGACCACCTCCTTCTGTCGCAAAATTATTCTCCTAAATCATGTACATGTCTTAAGTGCACTCTCTCATCAAATCGAATGTGCGACAATCCTTCTCTTCATGTTCGACTGACTTGTAGAAGTTGCAAAATAAGTTCCTTGGCATACTCTGATATTTTTGTAGTAACGAACACTTTGTCAGATGATGTCCCCATTTCTTACATATTTCACAATATCCCCCACCTGGTAATGGATTCGAAGCTTCAGTCACCAAATACTGCGCGAATGTCAGGAATTCATCCTTGTGGTGGCCTTTAGTTATACACTTAGTACACCAGACTTGTTCTCATTTCTCCTTTCCCTTTGTGAGTTTTTCCAATTTATATGTCAAGGCATCCAATTGTGTTTGTACTTGCGCCATCCCTGCATTGTCTCCTACCAGGGATGCTTCTAGTTTCATTATGTTCTCCAATGCTTCAGACTACGATGAAATTTTTTGTTGTATCTATGGACCGCAGATGTATGGTAAGAGTCCCACAATAACCATTTCCATATGTTGTTGATTGGGGATTTGACACGATATCCTGCCCATCACATCCTTGAATAGTTGATCAAAATCTCATACTGACTTAGTTTGTACTTGTTTTATTTCCTTCAACTCGGTAATGTACTCCAACTCATATTTTGGTTTCTTGAACTCTTTCAATTGTTCCTGTCTAATTTATGCTAAAATCCTCGGTTGTCCTGTAGGTGTGGTACTATGTAGTTTCATGTACCAGACTAGTGAACAACCTATAAAGGTTGTTTCCAACCGTGGAATCTTTACAGCTTCATCTTAGACATTCTTTGTGGCCCAAATTGTCTCACAGATGAATAGATGTTGTTGAGGTTCCTCCAACACAACTCCCTAGAACTCAAGTAGTCTCAAGGTGTTGTCTATCCCTGCAATGTTGTTCTGTGTAGCACCTCCCCTTAGTGATGTTGGTTGAATATGAATCGTTGTGCTACCTCTGCTGCTATGACTATTACTATTATGATTTTCCCTGCCAACTAAAAGTTATTTTGATAAATATTCAATTGTTACCTCAAATTTTGGTGATGCACATGGGGTCGTGGATTTTACACAAGATCCAGTCTAAGTAGGACTTAATGGATCTTCTATTATAGGACTGGAATGGAACCCCTCTTCCTCTCCTTTTGTGTGTGGTATATCTACGATTTGGACTATTGTGCAAGGTCCTCTCCACTCAAGCTCACTACATGGCTCTCATTTCTATCCCCAGTCTTCTTCCTCTTATACCTCCTTCCACTGCACAATACTCCAAACTCATCTTCTTATTTTGATTCAACCTCTTTAGTTCTTTACATCCTCAATCCATCCCTTCCTTCTTCATTTCTCCCCTCATTCTTTCCTACTTTCGGACTATCCTCTTGTCATCCTTCATTCCCCTATGTGTGTGAGGCCTCTTAGCAATAAGACTCCATTTTCATCACACACTTGTCACATAAAAATATTGTATCCATGTACCCAATGATTTCATAAACCTTCCATGCATTCCTTTGGAGAAATATCTCTCTACAACACTATATGACTGGGTACAATCCACTGCAAATTTTGTAATATAACCTCTAAATATATTGTCCAACCATAAATGAGTTGTGTGAGAAGTTATATTACTTATAGAATTCAACTTCCTTACCAACTCAAGAGTCTAGTTCCTTGGCACTATGGTTCAATATCTTCCAGTATTCTCCACTAATATTTCCAACCACTCAGTTAAAATAAACAAAAATTTGCCAAAGAAAATCTCATGCAGCTTTGTGTACACATACCATTGCATCCATTGCTCGTCACTAATCTGGTGATTTCTATTCTATTTTTGAGAAAATTTGCATTCCTTCCCTTCTAGATATTCTAAGATCTCTTTCTTAGTTAGCCTCCAAAACATTCCCTCAATCACAAATTATGGGTTCCGGAAACAAAACCATTTGTTGGTGCGCAGTTATAAGACCCTAGGTTCGAGTTACCTTAACCAACAAAACCCTTCAGACACAGACCCTTTCAGCATCACCTACATACAAGTGAAGTCTAACCCAAGGAATCTATTGGTCTTGTAGGAACCAAGTTTCTGCAGTAGTGAGGGAATGGGAGGTGATCACCTTAATCATTCTTACTTAACTGTTATGTGTCCATTATCTTGTATTTGTTATTCCTTTATTACTTAGTGAATTTATTTATATATTACCGTTATAGTGTAGATTACAACATAAACCATTTACTGTAACATTCATAATTATTGTGCAGTGATCATATAGTAGGCAATTCTTGTCTAATATGCATAAAGAGAAGTTCATGATCAATCACATAAAAGACGAGAAAAACCAGTAGTTAACATGGTTCACCCAACTTTCGGATATGTCCACAATGATTGGATTCTTTATTATTCTTTTTGTAATTGTATTAGGTTGCGCATTGTGCTTACAATAGAGATATCAAGATATCTCTCTCTCCATCTTTCCTAGCCACTTTGTAGTGCAAGCCTCTCTTTATAACTCTCACCCTCCTCACAATAGTCTCTGAACACAGAACAAATAACTTCAACCCAATCGAACAAACCCCTATTCTACCCAACCCATTACATATTTATAAATTAATTCTATGGATCAAAACCCTACTTTGTTTATCCCAAAAACCCCATTACAACTCATGACAACTCATGTTGATTCGTTGATCGAGCTTTCTTTTCCTGCTTTTACATCTGCATAATGATTTTGCACTCTTCATTGATGTTCTTCCTTCTTTTGCATGTCTTTCTACTTTATCATGCCAAACTGTTGTCCTTCCTTTTCTCCGGCTTTCTTCTCTTGCTTTATTCTCCTACTTTATTTTCTGCTTTATTCTCTTATTTCTTCTCTACTAAGTATGTTCTTATTGTGCACTATGGAGCCTACATGTGAATGTACTGCACACTCTGCTCTTGCCTTGTCTTCTTTCTTATGTTAGTGTGCATATCCTCCATACTTAGGATTTTTATGAAAATTGAATCCAAAATTCCTTTCCAACAATAACAAACATTTTTTACTGAGGGAACAACTCCCAGGGAAACCCACCGGGCACTTCCTTTCATTTCGAGAATGGTACCCAGGGTAAATTAGATTTTGTAGAGAGATGAGGCTTTTTCGATAGCATGCCCATTTAAGAGCCCAACATGTCGCCTGCGGGAATTGAACCTAGGTGGGGGGGAAACACTGCTTAGAATAAACCACTCAGACTAAACCCAATTGACAAATTGTAAATAATAAACATATTAATAATTAAAAATTATTTTAGTGGCAACAGGTGCGGTAGGAGTTGTTTATGACTCCGAAGGAAATAATACTTTGGAATTCTCATGGGAACTAGGGTGCACCACTAATAACCATACAAAGGCTATTGCGGTTTATATGGGAACGTGTCTCGTTCCAAATAGCACCTCATTGCGATTAGTGGTAACAAGAGACTCGGATTTGATTATGAAAGGAATCCTTAGGCTCATTAAAAATGCCCATCCCACCCTCACAAGGATTCTTCTTAGAACTAGAGGTTTGGAGCAAAAAATTAACTTGGTTAGTTACTATCATGTCTATAGATCACAGAACAACCTAGCAAATTCTTTGGCCAAACCATCCAAGCAATTAATACAGAGTCGAATCAAAATAAATGAGGAGTATAAATATAAACACATACCCTAAGTTAGTTATGTCTATTCCCAAAAAAAAAACATTGTATGACCAAGGAGTTTCAACATCTGAAAGAGACAACAAAGGAAACAAAAAGGAATGAAGTGAGTGGATTCTTCCCCCTCTGTAATGACGCAATCCATGTCATGAAAATTCATTAACTTTCATCTCCCAAGTATAGCGTCATTCTCACTGGTCTAGTACATCCTCTGGACCCTACGGTCTCTACAACCCTTACTTAGGACAAATTCTGAGCTAATATCTACAATAGATGGAGAGAAGCCTCATAGCCATTAAAGATCTAGGTGAGGGGAAAACGGAGTACCATCTTTTTTGTTCGCCATTGGCACTATCCCCACGTGAAGCGAGAACGAGTATACTCCTACAAAGGACTGAAATAATATTATCATCCATTGTAATGAACATTATTGTATTAAACCATGATAAAGAAAAATTAATCATTTTATTTTTTATGTTGTTTTTATAATTAAATAATTTTAAAATAAAATCATTATATTCACTTTAATTTTAACAAGTTAATAAATTATAAATATCAATGATATTACAAATGTTTTTAAACGAGATTTAATTTTTGTAATATTAAAAAAGTTTTTTTACAATATTTAATTTGTGTGTAGGTTATGAACTCTAAATTAAATTTATATATACAATATATACATAAATGTAAAAATACAGATCTTCAATCATACACTAATGTCTTTAATTTTATTTTAAATTGAATTATTAAAAATATTTTATTTTATGATAGGTTGATCTTATTTGTAATATTGGATGAAAAGTCAATTAGTCAATAGTTAACTTTGTGGCTTTACGATGTATAATAACCCAAATATGAGTGTTGTATATACTCCTATCCATAATGTCATTATAAAAAATCCCATAAAGTATAAATAGATTAAATTTTCATAATTTTATCTGATTTGTGGCAATTTGATTATGAGCACTTTTTCATAAAACTTGGATATTAAGTTGTTTTATATGAAATGTATGTGAAAAACAAATTAAGATATTTTTTTATTTAAAGTAAATAAATATTTTATAAATATATATGAAATAAAATTTTAAAAATAATACTAAAAAGTATAGTTAGATGTAGATATTTTATAAATATATACGAAATAAAATTTTAAAAATAATATTATAAAGTAAAATTGAATGTATATTCTTTATGGATGCACGTGGATTTAAGTTTATTCCATGTGCTTGGAACTTATTTGCTTGCTTGGCAGCACATGTCTCCTCCACTATATTGTGACATCATTTCAAGTGGTTATACGAGTCAAGAGGCCATTAGTAAGAATGTCAAAAAATATGACCCATATGCTATGGTGTGATTCGATACCTCCAACCCTCAAGCTACATTGTTAAAATTTAGGGACTTCAACTCATTTTTACATTGTTTCTCACCTTAGGTACTAGTGTTCCCAAATACAACGGGGACATGAAAAATACCCACAAATCAGAAACTAATGGATAGCACACAAACTATTATAAGCTATCACAACAATTCAAATCCAACCTTACCTTCCCAAGACTTTCAAAAAGGGCTAGGTTTTGGTCATTGAACAAAGCACAAGGTAGTTACTCTCATTATTTAGCAAAATTCCCCAAAATTGACTATCACTCATTCCCCCATTAAAATAGGTTCAACCCTCTAAAAGGAATTACTTCCATCTCTAAATAGGTTTAGAGGAAAATTACAGTTAGGTCACACATGGACATGTTTCATGATAGGATTCCTTCCAAGGTCTCATCATTATCCCTCGGGGATAAAAACCCTAAAAGTACTTAACACTAATAACTTAGTTAAATTAAATGTAAATCCACATTAAATCTTCACATAGGTACCATATAGTCATTTTAGGTTTAGAAATACTAGGCTTGAGAAAGAGCTCCCCTTTTTTACTATGCATAATCATCAATAGATTATAAACTATCATTTGGGATGCTCCCAACATATTACTAGTGTTAGTACCAGTCTTGAGAATATGTCATGTAATTCTCATTAATAACCATAATATCACAAGTACCTTATAAAACTTCCAAGTTGTTGTCAACATCTAACTTTGGTTAGTGCAGGTCTAGGTCTTGAAGCTAGCTTATGAATACATTTTGATTCATCTATTATCAACAACCATGTATATCATACATTATTTCCAAGGAAAAAGAAAATCTCATTCAAAAAGAATAAAAATTACAATCATAAGGTGCTCATAGCACTGTCCAGAAAGGTCCTTCAAGAGGACATAGAGAAATATCATGCTCAAAGAATAAACATAATCTCATCTATGAATCAAAATGCATTGTCACTTTCAATTCCATGACTGACATATTACATTTCGAAAATTGACATCTTCAAGGATTCCAAACTGTCATGTATCAAAGTAAATCCTAACTGGAAAGTTTGTTTAAAAGACATCAATGGTAGCATGCCTTATTACAACATATTGTCCATCATGTCCTTCAAAAAGAACAAATGATTTTTCATTAGTTCTAGTCCTTATTTAGAGAGTTTGTTAGCAACTTGATTATGTTCTCTAAATAAATGAGTGAAATAGATGTTTTGCAAGTTTCCAGTAGTAAGTTTAAGTTGTTCCACAATAGCATATAACCCAAGGTTCTGAATCCATGTCAAACCATTCATCCACTTTATATTCAACAAAGAATCACCAAATACCTATAGAGCACTCACGCCCCTATACAAGGAAAATTTTAGTAAATTTAAAAGTTCCATTAATTCTCCCATGTTGTTAGACCCCCTACCTAGCTTATATTTGAAATGAAAAAAGTGTTTATCAAAATTATAGTAAGTGAAACCAAGTCCAACAATCTTATTTTCACCTAGAGAGGATCCATAAAAATGTCCCCAAGGATGGGATTTGTCCACTTGTAATTATTCTAATCTCCTAGAAATAGATTGTTTAAGAGCATCCCTATAGTAAGGTAGCAACCCCATCACCTAGGTCAATACTTTAAAAGAGGGAAGATGTAATTCTTCAAACATAGAGGCTTTCCTTTCCATCCATAAAGCCCATAGGACCATATAAGGCATTACTCAAAGTACCTCCAATTTCTTTTGTGAGAACTAAGAGAGAAAAACAAGTTTCAACATTAATTACATTCCACAATGAGCTAAAACCAAGAGATACTTCAATCTCTTTCCAGGTCTGAACAAAAAAATTATAATTCAAAAAAATATGGGAGTTTTTTTCTTCCTGGATCTTACATAAAGGGCACCTGGTAGGCCCCACCTTCCCTGTTATTTTCAAATTATCCCAAGTGAAAACCCTATCCAATATTGCAAGCCACATGATAAATTTATATTTGATCAGAGCCTTTATCTTCCACAAATATTTCCACCACCAACAAACTGCCACCTCACGAATTGAAAACAAAGCCTAATACCCTAGATTCACCGAATAACAATCTCCAACCTTATTGTAGCTCTAGATAAGTTCATCAGAATTCTCACATAATCTAATATGAGCCCTATAAAGTTTTGAGAAAAAGAGCTTCCAATACCTTGCAAACACACCATTCAACTCTATATCCCTCGAGTTCAACCAACCTTTTCTAGACAAGGTTGTTTCCATAGGTTTATTAATTAAATTAAGGGACATTCTCCCAGTTTCTCTTAGATGAATAAACAAGTCCTCAAGAATAAGAATATCCCAATTATAAACCATAATAGTGTCTACTCCAGTCCTCACTTGAGTCCCATCACCCATCCACCAAGACAAATGAGATCCTATAACAACAAAGGACAAAGTCAAATCCTTCCATTCGTGTTCTTTTCTAATCCAATCAACCAACGAGTTTGGAGCTATATATTGTTGGGTATGTGCTATAGTCTTTGCATGACTAGCTCTAGTGTCTACTATGTTGCGTCGAGTGTGTACAGGGATTTGAGGGGGGGCCTTTAGGCCCTCCCTTTGGGGGTTCAGGGGCAGCACCGCAGAGAAATTTGTTTTGCCTTCAGAAACATGCACAGTTTTGCCTTGTTTTTCATGTCGCCTCAATTTTCATGTCCATTGTTGGGCGGTTTTTCGGCACATGGTTTTTTGCCGATGGTTTTCTATTTTTGGTTAAGGAATATGGGTTGTTGACTAATCCAAATCATTGGGTTAGGGTTTTGGATGTCGTTGGCTCCTATATGTATATTGTATTGTAAACAATGTATCACTATGAATGAATATAGAATATGTTGGTTTTACCAGTTTGGGTTTCCAGGGGAAAAATCTCTGTGTAATTTGTGTATTTTCCATTGTATATTTTCTATTCTTTTACTGAAAATCTATTTGCAGTAAATAATTGTACAAGGTTAAAATCTACATTTGGTATCAAAGATTTGTTAGCTTTAGGGGGATGCCTTTGTGGTCAAGGGTTTGTATCAGGACTGTGATAAGCCTTGCTACAGTGGGAGATCTGTGGTATTGATTTTTTAGGTGAAAAGAAATGGCGAGCAGTTCGAAAATGGAGATCGAGAAGTTTAATCGGAAAAATTTTGAGCTGTGGAAGCTCAAGGTGGAAGATATGTCAGTGGACATAGATTAGTGGATCGCAGTGGATCCAAGTACTACACCTATAGGAACTTCAACATATTACTGGAAAAAGTTGTATCAGAAGGCGAAGATCACAATCCGACTGTGTCTCTCAAATTCAGTATTACTGAATGTGTCATAGGAAGCTACAACCAAATATTTATGGTATAAGTTGGGTAATTTGTAAAGTCTAAGTCCCTAGTAAATAAACTATTCCTGAGAAAGAAGTTGTATAACCTAAGGATGAGAGATGGAGACTCGGTGGTAGAGCATTTGAATTCCTTCAATACTATGGTAAGTCAATTAGTATCTGTTGAAATTAAAATTTCATATGAAGATAAGTGTATCAGTTTATTGTGCTCTTTACTAGACTCGTGGGATAGTCTGGTTGTGGCCATAGGTAGTAATACAACTACCTTGAATTTTGATGAAGTGGTCTCATCCTTGTTATCAGAGGAGATGAGATGGAATAACATGGAAGGACGGAGCATAGATGCATTATTTGCAAGAGGACGCTCCCAAAAAAGAAATATATCTAAGTCCTCAAGTGGGAGATCTAAGTCTAAGGGGAGATATAAGTCTCCTGGAAAGTTTGTAAAGGTATGTTGGAGATTTGGAAAACAAGGGCACTACAAGAAGCAATGTAGATCCAAATTTCAGAAAAATAAGGGATCTGAAGAATCTCCTTCTACAGAAAAACGGCCTCCAAGCAAGAAGGTGGGGAAGTGTACTTGGATTCCTCAAGCACACATGAATATCATGAGGCATGGTTGATTTAATCAAGTTCATCCTTTCATATGACCCCCCACATGGAGTGGTTCTGTGAATATGAAAGGTATGATGGAGGTAATGTTTTCCTAGGTGATCACTCAAAAACCAGAATCATAGGTCAAGAAAAATTCAAGTTGAGGCTCATAGATGGAAGGATTAGAACACTACCTGGTGTTCTGCACATCCTAGGATTGTCCAGAAATTTGATTTTTGTAAGCAAAATGAAATATGCAAGGCTAAAAACAATATTTGAAAAGGAAACATGCAAGATGGTTCGAGGAGAAATGGTGTTGTTGAAGGGAGTTCAGTTTGGAACTCTATATAAGTTGCAAGGAAGCACTATTAGTCATGGGTGTAATAGTTCCATTGTTCCTAATATTGGAGTTGAAGAAGAAAGAACTCCTACAGTCTCTGGAGAAGAGGTTATTATGTGGCATCAAAGACTGGGGCATATCGGAGAGAAGGGTCTTCGACTACTAGACGGTAAAGGTATGGTTGAAGGTATGTCTAATTTCTCTCTAGATTTTGATTTATGTGAACATTGTGTATATGGGAAGAAGAATCAGGTAATATTCCCCTCTAGTGCAACGAGGGAAGAAGGAATTTTACATCTATTTCACAGTGATGTGTTTGGACATGTGTCGGTTCCATCATTGGGAAAATCTGTGTATTGTGTCTCATTGATAGATGACTTCTCGAGGAATACTTGGATATATTTCCAGAAGAAATATGAAGTCTTTGACAGGTTTAAAGAGTTTAAGGCTCTTGTTGAGAATCAAACAAAGAAAATAATTAAAGTGTTGAGGACAAATAATGGCGAGGAGTTTTGCGAGAATGAATTTGAAGAATTATGTAAGAAGTGTGGTATAGAAATGCAGAAGACTACTCCATATACACCTTAGCATAATGGAGTTGCATAAAGGATGAATAGGACGTTGATGGAAATAGAAAGGTGCATGATTAGTGGTGTCGGTTTAGGGTAATAATTATGGGCAGAGGCAGTGGGTATTGCATATTACCTGGTCAACAGATCACCCTCATCATCGCTGGATGAAAATAATCCACAAGAGGTATGGACTAGTAAGAAACCTTCTCTCACACATCTCAAGGTATTTGGTTGTGAGGCCTATGTTCATGTTCTAAAGGAAAATGAGAGTAAGCTAGATAAGAAGGCTGAAAAGTGTTTCTTTATTGGGTATAAAGATGGCCTCAAAGGTTATAAGATTTGGAACCCATAAACTAAGAAGGTTGTGTATAGCCGAGATGTGGTATTTATAGAAATGAAGGATGTTGTTAAACAGGAATTCCTACCAAGTAAGAAAGAACCAGAGAAAATAGAGTTTGATTTAAAGGATGATGAATCAGACTCTAAAGAAGAACAAGAATCAGAAGAAGAAGATCCTCATACTCCAATATTGAGGAGATCGGTTCAAGAAAGAAGGCTACTAGAAAGGTATAATCCATCTGATTTTCGTTCAATTTTTTCTTTGTCTATTATTGATGATGATCTTAGAACTATGAGGGAGGCAGTGGATTCAGAGGATGGAAATCTCTGGAAAAAGGCCATGGATGAATAAATGGCATCCTTGGATAAGAATGAGGCTTTGAATCTAGTGGATTTGTCGACTGGAAGAAATCCCATTGGAAGCAAATGGGTATTTAAAAATAAGTTGAATGTAGAAGGCAAAGTGGATAAATACAAAGTTTTGTTAGTAGCAAAGGGTTATTCCCGGGTTTAGGGAATTGATTTTGGTGAGATTTTTTGTCCTGTTGCCAAGTTAACTTCTATAAGATTTTTGTTATCTATTGTTGTTGCATTTGATTTTGAAGTAGAACATATAGATGTTAAGACAACATTCCTACATGGGGATCAGGAAGAAGAAATCTATATGAAGCAACCAGAAGAATTTGTTGTGAAGGGAAATAAGGAGACGGTATGCAAGCTGAAAAAGTCCTTGTATGGTTTAAAACAATCACCAAGGACGTGGTATCAAAAATTTGATACTTATATGTTGGGACTTGGATTCACAAGAAGAAAAGAGAATTATTGTGTGTATTTTAAATCAATTGGTGATCATTTCATTTATTTGGTCTTGTATGTGGACGAAATGTTGATAGGAAACAACAAGGAGATTATCCAGCATGTGAAAACTCAGTTTTCCTCTAAATTTGACATGAAGTATCTCGGTGCTTCAAATTTAATTTTGGGCATGGAAATTAAAAGAGATCAAAAAAAGAGGAAACTCTGGTTAAATACGAGAAAATACGTCGAGACAATACTGCAGAGGTTTAATATGAAGGAATGTAAACCGGTCAATGTCCCTATTCTTGTTGGTGTAAATTTATTTATGGATCAGTGTCCCAAGACATAGGAAGAGGAGGAGGATATGTCTTGTGTTCCATATGTGAGTGCAGTTGGAAGTTTGATGTATGCAATGGTATGTACTAGACCATACATTGCACATGCAGTGGGAGTTTTGAGTAGGTATATGTCAAAACCAGGGAAGGAGCATTGGACAACAATAAAAATGGTTTTCAAGAATTTGCGTGGCACTGCTAGATATGAATTGTGCTACCAAGGAAGACTAGTATTGGACAAAGTGTTGGACATACATGGCTTTGTGGATCTAGATTGGGCTAGAGATATGGATCGTAGTATATCTACAAGCGATTATGTGTTTAACATGTTTGGAGGAGCAATCAGTTGGATGAGTAAAAGACAGGATGTAGTGGCACTTTCAACTACAGAAGTTGAACACATGGTAGCCACTCATGCAAGTAAGGAATAATTATGGTTACAAATATTGTGTTCAGGTATTGGGTTGGTACAACAAGTTGTAAGGATAGATTGTGACAGTTAGAGTGCAATTTTTCTGGCGAAGATCTCGGCTTATCATTCAAAGACAAAGCATATTTATATTCAATATCACTTTGTGAGAGACACGGTTGAAGAAAATAAAGTGTTTTTGATGAAGGTGGACACTTTGAAGAATGTTTCATATTCATTAACAAAATATCTGAGCACTGAGAAGTTCTCTTGGTGTAGAGGATCCATGGGCATTGTTTCCCTGGATTGTTGACTATGTAACCTTGTAACCCCATGTATGCAAAGAAAACAAGTGGGAGAATGTTGGGTATGTGTTATAGTCTTTGCACGACTAGTTCTAGTGCCTGCTACATTGCGTCAGGTGCGCAGGGGGGTTTGAGGGGGGGGTTCTAGGCCCCCCCTTCGAGGGTTCGGGGGCAGCACCTCTGAGAAAAAAAAAATCCTCAGGAAACGTGTCCCATTTTTTCCTCGTTTTTTCATGTCGACTCGATTTTCATGTCCATTGTTGGGTGGCTTTTTGGCACATGTTTTTTTTTCGATGGTTTTCTATTTTCGGTTAAGGAATTAGGGTTGTTGACTAATCTAGGTCATTGGGTTAGGTTTTTGGATGTCGTTGGCTCCTATAAGTATATTGTATTGTAAACAATGTATCACTATGAATGAATATAGAGTATGTTGGTTTTCCCAGTTTGGGTTTCCAGGGGAAAACTCTATGTGTAATGTTTTCATTTTCCATTGTATATTTTGTGTTCTTTTACTGAAAATATGTTTGCAATAAATAATTGTACAAGGCTAAAATATACAAATACTTCTGGATCAAGATCCTGCTCTAAAGGTTATCCTTTGTGAGGATTGAACATAAGAATTTTGCTACTAATGAGATACCAAATATGTGTATATGCGTAAATCCCCACCCCTAACCCCCTAGGACCATTTAACTTCTACCACCTCACCTAATGTGACCCTTTAAACTCACTGCAAACCTACCAGAGAAATTTATAGCATAGCTTATGAATTTTTTCCAGTATAACTTTTGGAATGTGAGCAAGAGTATGTCAGTAAAAAAGTATGGCCTCTAGGACTGATTTGAATAGAATAAACCTCCCCCCATGTGACAGCCATTGATTACACCTGTTACACACCTACATGTATCACCACCAAATGTCACACTTAAGTGTCGTAATTGTCATATGAACCTTATCAAGTGTCATATGCACCTTACTAAGTGTCGCATGCACTTTATCAAGTGTCGTATGAACCTTTCTAAGTGTCGCATGCACTTTATTAAGTGTCAAAAATCCATGGCCATGAAGGAGTGTGATCCAGATTTAGGAGTGGAACGAACTGATTAATAGACTGAATACAATAAACACAAATATATGAAGAACAACACAGATATCTAGTGAATAATATCTTCTATTAAATAAATGAAATAGATTGAAACTGTGAAACTGCAGAACTGAAACGCTTGCTCGAATGGTGGTAGTTATCTCTAAGAAGAGATATGGATTCTACATGCATTTGTCTGAGAAGAATGGTTATAATGAGGCTACATAGGCCTTTTTAATATTACTTATGAATTCCAAAAACCTAACCCTAGGAGATGAAACGCCAAAAGTTATGTGGGCCCTTATGGATAAGTTGATACCTCAACTTCTCTAGGTCGTAAATTTTACATACGACCTTCGTTTTAGGTGTGTGATAGCTTGTTGGAAAGGTATTTTATAGAACTGCATATTACATCATCAAACTCTGACTCTGTCTACAGTTTGACTATGGCGAGCCAAAAAAACATTGTTTAGGGCCCTAAAACGGCCCTAGAAGTACAACAAGATGTGTTGACATGAAAACATACAAAATAATCCAGTTGGATTAGGTGGGAGGCCACTAGTATTCACCTAGAGGATGTGTAGGGCTTCAGACAGCCCTGGAAGTGTAGAACCCACAATTAAAAAGAAGTACAGAAGAACGTGTTGAACTAAAAACTTTCAAGAGGAGCTAGTTGGAATAGGTGGTTGGCCACCAATATCCACCTGGATCAGAGTGTATGTCATGATCCCTAAAAAAGTTGGAAGAGAAATATAAAATTTGAAGGTCAAAGTACCATATTTTACCTTAGATTATTTCCCTTTTTGGATTATCATCGCTACCCTTCCCATATACATCAGGCGATGAACCTTGATTATTTATCATTGATTAGTGTTATGGGAGAGACACCATTTCTCATTGCTCAGTTCTAAGGGAGCGATGATGTGGTTGCAACTAAGACACCTTATTTGTTGGGAAAAATATGGGAATATTGAGTTAGTTTTGGGTCAAGGATTCGAGTCATATCCCTTTGCTCCATCCTAGGCACTAAATCCCAACCACATGAGCTAAATCCTCAACCATATTCCCAAAATACCCTATGGTGGTTGTGCCTCAAACTCCTATATATTAAAGTTCCTTATTTGGTGAAAGGGGAGAGAATCCATTAGAGCATCACACTTCTGATCTTGAGACATTCAAAAGAGGGACGGATAGGAGAGCTTGGAGGAGTTGTTGCAACATCAACTTTGGATTGTAAGTGCTTCACTATTGCTTTCCTTCAATACATAAATTGGCCTATTCCCTTGATCTTTTGTGTCACTAGATACATCCATGTCTATTGTTGTGAAATTCATCATAGATAGATATGTTTTCATTTAACAATATAGTGTAGAGGAAGGATTTTTTCTCTTTGTTCTGTGTAGGTATTTTCTTGCACCTAGGAGCTTGGTCAACAAGTTCAAAGGTTGGAGCAGCAAGGACCTTGCATAAACTGTGTTGTACCATCAAACTATGTTGCAACTCATTTGAACACCCTTTTCAAAGAATTACCTCATGTACGCGGCTTTTCTTCAAATAACTCGCGTATGTACACGACCTTTCTATAGGTCACCTCACGTATGTATGTGACTGCTCCCACATGAACCCACATATGTCTCAGAAAATATTAAGCTTTCCTCATTATTTATGTCTTCATTCATGTATGGTTGTTCAGTCTTCTTCATCCACATATGAGAGTGTCCTAGTTTCTTAGTGTTAGTTCTTTGATCTTTCATTCTTTCAACATTATCTTCCTTCCATGTTTTATTTTCTCTTCTTTCCATATTGTATGAAGCATTTCTCATCGAGTGTCTCCTTGAATTCCATCAATCCTAGGAATTTTGACCAAACCCACTGCAGTTGTAACATATCATGGTGTGACAATGTGTAGCAATGTGTCCCGCAAGATTACATCTCCAACATCTTAAGATGTTATTGAATTTTCCAACATATTTCGGTGCATAATGTCTGCAAATACAAATCTTTGTGACCATATTTATTACATGAGAAATAGTGACCATTGAAAAAAAATTCATACCTTTGCTTTTGTTTCAACCTTGAAGGTGTCTCTCTTTTAAACTTGATTTGAGGTGTAGGACTAACTTCTTAGTGTCTTACTTGTTCTGATATTTTAAATATTTTATTTCTTTATGTAGGTTCTTGACTTGCAGCTTTGCTTCCCCCCTTTAAAAATGAAGGACCTACATCATGCTTCTTAGAAGTGCTAGCTTCATAGTGTGTTGCTTCCTTGTTGTATCCAAGACTTGATTTTTCATTTGGTGATCTTTGACTATCCAAGATTTCATCTAAGATTGTTGAGTTGTTCATGAACCTTTTTTTTACTTCTCTTTTTTCCTTCTAAGATCAACTACTTATGCTTCCAGCTTATGGGACGATTCTTATTTTTCATTTACTTGATTTTTCAATAGTTCCTATATCCTTTTGGTTTCTTCAATTTGGGTCCTTAGATTGACATTGATTTCTCTTATTTCTTTAAGCTCTTCAAATATTTTGTTAAGCTCATCATCTACCTTCTTATTTTTTTATGCTTGACTATTTTTTTCATTCTTCAGTCTCTTGATCTCTTCTCCTTTTTCTTCTAATTGATTCCTTTGCTTAGTTGTTTCACTTCCTTCTTGTTTCTTGATCATTTGTTTTAGTGATATGATATGCCTTTGGTACTTTTCTAGAGCTTCCTTAGTGATTTCTTCATAATCCTCAAAGACATCTGAATCATCTTTTACTTCTCTAAACAAATATATAACTTTATCTTTAAGCTTCAACAAATATTATTCTTCATCTATAAGATATTTTTTAGATGATTCTACACAAACTTCTTCTAGATCTTCTTCTTCATTTGCGGAAGAGCATTCAACATCATTACATTTAGAATTATTTCCATTAGAATATTTTGGAGAGTCTTTACCTTCATTGATGACTGAGTCTTGATGTGCCTTCTCTAGCTTTAGCCATAGGTCATTAGCGGAGGTACATTTACCTATGATCTCTTTGACAGATCCTGAAAGTCCATTTAAGATGGTCTTGAAAGCTACTGCATTATTCTTCTTTGCTTCCTTTTGAGATGCAAATTTTGACTGATTCTTCGAGGGAATTTATCCAGCAACAACTATATCCTAAACACCTGTTCCTTTTGACTTCAAATACCCTTTCATATTTATTCTCCATGCCGATTAATTTTTATCATCAAAGAAGGGAACTTATTCTACATGTTCATCCATTTGTGTGTCCATGGATCTTCGTCAAGATTGTAAGGCTTATAGTGAAGTCCCGCTCTAATACCAATTGTTGGACACACCGAACACACTGAGAGGGGGGGTGAATCAGTGTAGGGCTCTTTTTACACTTATTTCAAAACTTTAGTTAGAAACCACTTCAAACCTATTATCCATTCATACTTAGCTACTTGCATGTATCAACAACATTCATCAATAATAGAGAATTGTAAACCATCACCAAAATAAACACAAGAACCACGAGATATATGTGTAACATTTTTGTATTATGTATTACATGATACTACAATCTATAGGGTTTATCAGCACCAACTAAAAAGAGAACCAAATCCCAATACAAGACCCAGATTGCAGATCTCAGCACTAACTGAGATGTGAGAAATCCAACCCTCAAGTAGAAGACCCAACTTGTAGAAAAAAATAAATTGTCAACAGGTACGTGACCTGTTTATACTGTAGCACGCATATGTGTGTGGTCTATATATACTGCAGCATGCATATGTATGCGGCCTCTTCTACTGTCAGCCTGCGTACACCTTCAGAAAACTAGGGTTTCTAAAAATTCAAAACTTGTGGCCCTTCAGACCCTTGTTGCCTCTGTCACATCCACCTATAACTTGTCACTGCAACCAGCTTGTCACTGCCCGACCTGTACCATCATCAACTAAAAATAAATATGTACCATCCAACAACTTATGCATGTTCCCCATGCACACACCATCACACAACATAGATATCCCTCAACCACATCAAAACAAAACCACTCAACCAACCAACCAACCAACATATACCATATCTAGACATCATAATGACCATATAAATAATGCTTCAAGCATTCACCATACCATCAAAAAATGTAAGCATCAAAACAACATGTAACCAAACCAGAGATTTTGTAAATCATCTGAACCTGTAGTAATGCAGATCTAGAACTTTCTTCAAACTTCAGGGACCTGGCACCAGCCTCTACTCAAGCTTCCATGACTCTTCATAGATGTAGGCAACCTTTTTCTCTCTTCACACCACGTATGTATGCGCACTAGAATTATATGGTCCGCGTATGTACGTGACCTGGCCCATTGCAACCTGCATACAGATTCGAAAAAATAGGGTTTTCTTAACCTCCAAAACTTCTGTCATCAATCTTCCATGCAATCTCAGACTTATGGAACTTTTGATGTGTCTATCAGTTCCTACAATGAAGCTTTCACCAAATAATAGATCTTCAATATGCTCAAATATTCTCCTCCATAAGAGACCCTTTTTCTTTTATTTATACTTCTCCAAGTAGCTTTCTCTAGGGGTTATCTTCTATACAACTTCCTTATTTTAGGGATAACCCACTTATAACCACTTTGTCCACTTATAACCTCTTTATCCACAAATAGTAAATTCACCACTTCTAGTTGCAAATAATTTGTTTTTAATTATTTTCTTATTGCAACCACTTAACCCATGATTAAATCCTAGTTTCAACCACTTTGAATAGCCAATTTCTTCTAGGATCCTCTAGAATAATTTGACTTCTTTGACCTTCTATGGGTTTCTAGACAACTCCTCAGAGTCCTTCAACTTTACAAGGCCATAATTCTCTAACCGTGAGGAGTTATGTGACATTCCACATATCACAAACTGATCCCTCTTGAATTCCTCTTGAATTCCTTCCAAGTAACCTCTTTCTCTTTGATGTGTTGCACCTGCACAAACTGATCCCACCACATGGATGCCTTTCCTTTCAGTTGGTACATTGCAATTCTTCCTTTTGCATGAGCAGAATAATTCTGCAGCTGGA